>JANQBM010857320.1:0-13522 GCA_025594535.1 Erythroxylum domingense | reverse complement strand
TTTTGGAAGGAACAAAAATTTTATGTCTCTGTCTCCGGAGTCGGGACGGAAATTGGTGGAGACAGCAAGCAAACAGGTCGGGGACAGAATTTTTCTGTCCCTGTCTTCTGTCCCCACTCATGGAGACAGTAACCAAACGTAGGGTAAGTCTTAGTAATAAACAAGAAGGAACCCAACCCAAAAACCAATCTAATATCTAGACTCTATTGAATAACAAATCAATTTTTATATGAAGGTTAATTAACTTTAGATACTATCTTAGTACGTTCCAAAAATTATCATAATTGCTCTTTATTATGGTACATTTATGGCATTTTAAGTTTAAATTACAAGAATTTTAAACTTTTATTTATTTCTCTAAATTATACACTATAATTAATAAAATACACACAATTTTTTGTGATTCTTAGTCTTTGTTTTTCTTACATCTATAAATATCATTTGCATTTTCATAACTAAAAAAAGTATGAAACTTTTTATATATTTTTTTATAAAATTTATTATTATTGTTATAATATTTTTCATATCATATTTATTGGTTAATCATTTGTAGTTTTTTTTGTTAATTATATTAATAAAAATTAATTAATGTTGATTTTTTTAGTTTTTAAAAATAGTTCTATAAGATAAGTTGATTAGAATTTTGAAATAAAATAGTTACAACTTATCGAGTATATATTAATAAATGAAAAGGTAATTAATTTAGTATATTTTAAAATAAAATTTTATTTTTAAATATAAATATAAATATACGAATAACTAATTTACTTAATATTTGAAATAAAAAATTTAAATTCTAAAAATAACTTTCATCTATAATAAAATCAAAAATCTTAAACTTGAGTATATTTAAGGCTTCAAACCTTCACTACAAAGTATAATTATTAATATGACATTAATATGTTACTTATTTATGATAAAATTTTATATATTTACTATTTTGATAAAATTAAAATTTAGAATTTATTATTCTTACCTATTTGAAATACACTTTTATAATGGTTGTCGATTGACTATTATAAATAAAAAGATATATTTTAATAATATAATAATTATATTAATAAATATAATTTTTATAAAATATAAATATTTTAAATGAAATTTATAAAGAGAACCGTGATACCGAGTTTAATTTTACTCTATTAGCAACAATTAGTAGACATTTCTCTAGAAGAAAGATTCATTTCTATGAATGTTATCCTTTGGTGGAAATAATACAATAAAGATTAAGTTTTTGGAGTAATAAATTTTTATCTTTTGGGGACTATGACTCTTATGTTACAAGGAAGAGGAAGAAGAAGAGAAAAGAGTTTCGAACTATGATCATTTGACTCATGGAAGACTCTGTTGTGGTCCTCACTGTCTCAGAACTGGTCCGTGGTGGCCGGTCGTTGACCTCCGCTGCGTCACTAGACTCTGGCCGCCCTATTTCCAGATTACTGTCTGATGGAGAAACGCGGTCTACTGAAGACCCTAATTTTAACCCTAACCCTAACCCTAAGCATGATCCTAAATTGCTCACTACACTGGACCATCCCGCACTATTGATAGGGACGATTACGCTACCTTCCGAAACCCAAAGTTGTCGAAACAAGAATTGCTTTCAGTTCTCCGACAATTCAACCACTGTTTGCTGTGATGTACATAACTTTGGCATTCATTTAATCGGGAGAAAGATTAGGATTCTTGCTTGGAATTTCATTCCTTTGAAACATTCTAGCGGCGGGTTTCTGGAAATTATCAAATTGAGCCTTTTTGATTCAGATATCATTGATTCGATTCCACTGACTTCTTGTTTCTCTTCTGTTTCTTCTGACGATAAATCCAAGGCCTTTTATAACGTTCATGGTGCAGTTGAATTGGTAAGCCCTGTTTCAGTTGTTCCATGTTCGATTGGTGGTGGCGAATCTCAAAATCTTCGTGGGTTTATCGCCCGCATTCTAGTCTGCGAGTGCAAATTGTGTAGTTGTAAGGAAGATTCAATTCAAAAAACGGATTGTCATTGTTTTACGAACCCCTTGTTTGTATATTTTTGTGGGTCTTCATGGTGTTGGCATCCTGTGCTTTGCAAGCTCACAGGGAGCTTTATCACTTTGACGAGGTTGAAAAAGAAGTTGGTTTTCATAGGAAAAGAGGAGTCCCAGATGATGTTTATAGTTACCGAAAATTCTCGTCTGCATTTGCATAGAATGTCCAAAGGAAGATCAAATTTTCCTAGAAAATTTG
Source organism: Erythroxylum domingense (assembly GCA_025594535.1). Taxonomy (NCBI): domain Eukaryota; kingdom Viridiplantae; phylum Streptophyta; class Magnoliopsida; order Malpighiales; family Erythroxylaceae; genus Erythroxylum; species Erythroxylum domingense. Next base: position 11,296 of record JANQBM010857320.1, on the reverse strand, counting down.
TTGCGGGGAAAGGGGAATGTGGTGATTATACTGGAGTTGTTAAAGGTAGCTACATGCAAGGAATGGTTGTTGAACTGGATAAAGAAGTGTGGCTTCTACTAACTGATCAGCTGCTCACTGCACCTCATAGTCTTAGGGTTGGCGCGATAGTAAGTAAACTCTGTTCTATTAACTTGTTTACAGGAAATGACTTCATACGTATTTATGGCTAGAACAAATCGATTAATCAAAGTATGCTCTTCTAACCATCTGCTTTAATTGTAGGTTTCTGTGAAGAATGTACATTTTGTGAATCCAAAGTTTTCGTGGTCAAAACTGCTCATACTGGGGGCTTGCTTCAAGACTAGCATTAATGTAGAGTTATTCTCCCCATTGGAATCTGGGTAAGGCATGTTGAATCTACTTTGTATATCTCTTTAATTCTTGTTGACTAGTATCACTTTTGTCTCTATAATCTTCCCTTGGGAATTAGATGAAATTATTTCTTAATTTGGCCTGAAACTGATCGTATACGGTTATTTTGGTTGCAGAACTTATGCTTTCTAATCTCTTCGTTTTAAAAGATGTGGCAAATTATTAGAGCTATTGACTTCTCTTGGAATGTGTCAATATAGACTGGTTAACCATATTCTGATTTGTTGCAGGTGTCATATGGTTTCACAATCACAGGGTCGACTGGGGAAGTTCATTGAGTCATTGACATTTTCTGCCAGGCTATGGTGTCAAATTTTGCCCATGCTTATGACATAAGACATTAGCCACAATTTTTGTATTGATATCTTGCTAATTTGGTTTCAGGGTATTACTTGTCATTTCATGTTTCAAGAGGAAATTTGCTGGGATTTTATCAGTAAAAGAGATTTTGGGATCAAACCATGTAACTTCCTTGCTTTACTACTGTGTGAAACTTCAGCTTTCGAGCTGTCTTTTACATTGCCATATGCTAACACATTGTGAATGATTGCAAGTATTTTTCAGAAAGAAGGGCTGGCTCAGTTGTTTTCTAGGTCACATTTACCTCATTCAGTGCTTCGAGCTAGGGTATATTGGTAAATTCAGTTTGATGACCTGATACGGTAAGGCTGTTGTTTGGATTTAGTTATGTCTTCTTAGAACAACTTTCCTTGTGCAGCATGGGGTACTTAGAGAAGTATCAAAACATGATTCATTGGGCTGTTGTAGCGAAGGATACTTTGACAGCCTAAAATTGGTCAGTTCAGTAATGTCAGTGCTCTTTTCTTTTTCATTGCATAGTACCATCAGAATGGTTTGCTTCATATCATTAGAGTATATTTAGCTAATTGCAGGATTTACTGTTTTGTAGCGATTGAGAATGTATATTAGAAAAAGTGCTAACTTTCTAACCACCCATCTCAGGTTCCACCTGTCTCCACTGTTCTTCATCATTGTCAAGCCATGTGGATGAAAACATTATCGCAGGTGGAGAAGACTAATGTTAGTTTTCTAAATTGTGAAGGGAAATCTTATGCCCTACCATTGAGAAGAATACTTACAAGTCATGAATTAGGTGGTCTTTCTCTTGTTGGGTGCCTTAAGGTAGTCATAATATTTTCTCTGGAATTTTATGTGGCCTTCCTTATCTGGGTTATGTGATTGTTTTAAAATGTAAGAACTTGTATCATAAAGTTAGTCATTGTATGGTTAGTACTCAAGCACAATTGACTTTCTGATGGCAAGTTTGAGGTGGGTAATCAAATTGGGATTCATATATTTCATTTTGTTGGCCCACTCAATGTTTGGATATAAAATAAGCTTCTAATATCAAGGTTTTGGGTATTAATCTATGGATGGATAATATTATTGTTAGTTGTGAATGTTAGTTTGGATAAAATTCGTTTGACCATTTGTTTACTTGTTCCCTCTCTGCAAATGTCTAAGTGCAAACTATGTACTCTGTTTTCTGAAGATGACCTGGGTGAAATAGTGGAAAACTAGTGTTGATTAAAGTCTTTTTATTGGATGTTCAGATTTCTCCGCTTTCTGGAAGATTGCAGCTGGTTGATGCAACAGGCAGTATTGATGTCATCATACCTGACCTTCCAACCACTTGGAAAAGCAGCAGCATATATGAGGTTGTTCTTAATTACGAGTCAATCACCCTGGTCTTCATCTGAATTTTCTGTTCTTCATTATTAATCTTTATGTTATGTAAAATGTCAGAAATCAAGTAATTTGACTTTCTTTTTTTTCAGGTTGTTAACTATAGTCTGATTGTAGAGGGCACACCCCATGCCCTTGATCTTTTAGAGTTGCTTGAGAATGAATTACTCTCATGCAGAAACATTTTTCATTTTGTTCCATGGGAAAGCAAGGTGCAATTGACAGTTTATGCTTGTTTTCACTTGAGAAATGCAACCCAGAAAAATATTCCTATTTATCCTTGTTTGGCCTCAAATGATGATTGGAAAAAACTTCAGAGTGGTAGATTTCATCTGATATGGATAGCGCATAAGTACCCTGTGCTGCAGAAGGTATGATATGCTTTAGCCTGATTAATTCTTGGTAAGTTTAATCATGGTTGCTTTTATAGTTTCTGTTTTATTGGATTATGTTGCCAAAAGAAACCAAAATTGGAATGAAGAATGGCGTGTTTGTTCAAATGACTACTTTTCATTTTCTTGTGCTAATTGTTAATGTTTTTATCTGCAGTCTCAAGATGAGCCAGTCATATCTGATGGGTATAGTATGTTTATAGAGGCCTTCATCTTGCCGTGGGATCTCTTTTTCCGGGGAAAAGATGAAACCTTATTCACTGTTAAAGATTTGAATAGTCAACTGACTGAACCCTTGGGTCCTTGTGTAAATTCCCTTGAAGCTTTAGGTGAGAAGAATTGTAAAAATGATCTTTTAACAAGCCAGACTTTTGCCTTTGATTTGATGAATGATAATAATCATGGTAAAGGTAAAGTCAGTACTTGCGCTTCTTTTGATCAATCTGTCAAGTGGGAACGTGGAAACTTCCATTCTCTTGAAATTCCCTGCTTAGCTATGACCAGGAAGTCTGATGGTTCCAGCATGCTCTGTTTAGCAAAATTGTGCTCTACAAAATTTAAGTTACAGAATGGTGCTTATCGTAAGCCAAGGGCAGAAAAGGTATTGCTGGAATTCAGTTCTGAAAGCTTTTTCAGGTATCAGGTATATGTTATATCTTCTCTCCTCTAGGTTTTTTGTTTTCCAATTCTCTGTTTGTGAAGAGATATTGAGAATTTTATGTATGTGCTTACTGACAATATAGGTGCTTCTAAATGCCAGACGTTGCAGATTGGTGGTTACTACATTGTAAAGCATCATATAGACGAATCTAGTTGCCATGTTACAGACCCTAGTGCTAATAGTTTCCGTAAGGTACTTATCACTTTTGGAACACATCTGTGGGAGCTCTCATTTTGTCATGATGAGGCTTTAACAAATAGTGGATCAACAGAAGATTGTCCTGAGAATGATCTTCCTTTCAGCATTGAAGAGGCCAGGATTAGAGATCAATTTGAACTAGATATTGACAGCTCCATTGCCAATTGTGCCAAATCTTGTTCAGATGTTCATCTTCATCTCCCTGTCAATGTCCTAGGTTTATTGGAAATAAAGCTTAATGAAGTTAAAGAGGGCCTTCCTAAATTTGCTCAAGCATCAGAAGAGAATGCTAATGATCTTCCTTCCACAATGCCTCTTTGTGGTCCATTATCTGGATCTTCCATCTCCAGCTGTCTTTTTCCTGAAGGAAGTCTAATATCTGTGTTTGGAGATGTGGTTGGAGTTCACGCTTTTGACGACAGCTCATCCAGTAGTCATTTAAGTTGTGGAGAGCCTGGTGATTTTTTTGCAAAGAGATTGAAAATATCAATCAGTGTTTGTATACATGTCTTTGTGGACAATAAAATGGTAAATTTCTAGTAGATTATTTCTTACTCTCCCTTTAGTCAGGAAGTGACATATTTTGCATTATCCCTAATGCTAATTAGTATCTTCTAGGTCAATATTTTTGGTTTCAGAAGCAAATATGTGTGCCCTGTTGGATTCGGACCTGGTGTTAAAGCAACATTTCATCGGATCCTTAAGTTAGGGTATGCTGCACATAAAAGCCTTGTTGAGCTTTCACATGAATTCTAATTTTCGTTTAGTTCTGCTTTCTCTTGCCAATTTAATGGCAATGCCTCAACTCTAATATTGAGATTAGAAAAATTAGAAGTCTCAGTGGCTCTTAAAAGAAGCCCGTGCCATCATTGGACTGAAGTTACTGTTTAAAGATATCCTGAATTTGGAAGAGTTTTATACTGAATTTGGAAGAGTTTTATCAAGAAACTTCCACTAGAGTGAGTGACGTTGGGCAGAATCAGGAAAGCCAGAACATTCTGGAGAACTCTGAATTTATGGTGTTATTTAGATTGGCTAATGGATGAAAGGGTGGATATGCAAACTATTAGTGAGTTGAGTTCTTGAAAATTCATAGTTATTATTCTGTTGTTTATGTGAGGACATCTGCTATAGTATTTTGGCTTTATATCATAGCCTTGCTGTCAACTTTTCTATGTTTGAGTTTGGCTATTGATGCTGAGATCTGCATTTTTTCATGGCTAAATATGTATTAATTTTCCAGGCAGGGTAATCGATTGATGCTGACACCTACGTCTTTTATTGTACTAAATTGCACAAGAGTTCTCCATGAGCCAAACCATGATATGTCTAATTTCCAGTCTGATTTTCATATATCAACTGCTGGATCTTTTGACAAAGTTTGTTCCGGCTCAATCTATGAGTTAATTTGGTGCAAAAGCTCCAAGCCTATGCAGATTAGTTGCAGGGTAAGTGTAATAATGATATTTGCATTTTGTCTAGGGTTAATTTCATAAATTTATGCTTCTCCTTCATAAATATTCTTCATTGACAAAACAATTTATGAAATGTGGAACTTCGATTATGATTTGCCTCCGTGTTTGTAACAGATAGTCACTGTACATATCTTGGTTTTGGAGTACAAGAAATCTGATGGGATACATTCAAAAGTGCACTCCAGTTCACATTGTATTGACATACCACTTGCGGGGTTTGTGTTAGGTAAGTTGTTATAAATGGGTGTAAAAATGTGCAGTATTTGTGAGCATCATTAAGGGTAATATTTATACCTAATCAATGTTAAGTAACAAATAGATCTGCAGTTGTTACTTGACTTACCTGCAAATTCTGCTTGCTACATATGTGGCTGATTGTAAAAGATGAAGTGAGAGCGTAGAAAGCTTTCTTAACAATCGTATGGACATAAGCAAACAGTAGCTAAGAAGCCACTACCTTTACTTGCAGTTGCAAGAGACTTGGTATACAGTGGCCTTGCTGGCTTGAAGATTTTGATTCCGATGTTATGTTTTATACTATATCTCATTTGCATGTGTAGATGATGGATCATCTTCATGTTTTTGCTGGGCTGATGCTGAAAGAGCAGCAATTTTGCTAAGGCTGGATGAAGAACTTCCGGTGGAAGCTCTTCATAGCTGTGGATGTGTATTGATGCACGGGTCTTCAAGGTCCAACAAGTATCATCTGGAAACAATTTTAAAGAAGCATGATAGAATTACTGTGAGAAACTATGGATTGGTAGCTGATTCTTGTAATCAAGATCTCTCTATTTCTGTCAATCCAGAAAATGCACTCAGCAGCTCAGATGAGAGTCTCTTGAAGTTTATAATTTTAAATGCTTGCTTTGGCTCAGTTTGGGTGAGAAAATTTATAGAACTTGAGACACAAGTGTTTTATGATTATGTCTAGGCTGAATAATATGATTCAAGTCTTATTTTACACTTATGGAACCCTTTGACCATTTGGTCGTATTTGACAGATTTTCCTATATTCCCAGTGTAATAGCCCACAATTGATATAAGCTGTGTATTATCCCTAATCAAGCCTTTTCTGTTTTTATAAAGTCCAGCTAATTGTAACTTTTTAACATCTCATTGACAGACTGTTGTTGCTAGTGCTCTGCATCCAAATGTTGTTAAGAAGCTGGATAAAGAGAACCTGGTGCAACTAGAAACGACAGCTACAAATGTATGGGCCATGGAAGTGTACAACACAAACTATTTGATTGGGGCCAGGGAGAGAAGCAGAGAACTGCTAAGTAGGTAACTATCCATATTTATTTCAACTGGATATGTAATAAGATTTATATCATATTTAGGTCCTCAAAGGTAGCTAGTGCTATTCTTTTGATATTTGTTCAATTGTCCCCAATGTCTTCTCTTGCAAAATGTGTGGCACTGATTGGAAGTGGCACACTTTTTGCAAGATATGATGACCATCAGCTATATGCATCGTTGAGTCTTTGATGGCATGGCTATTACTTGCCTAAAATTTGAATGAAAAATGACATATGAAAGTATACATTCACTATATTGATTGTAATCGCTTACGAAATTGCACTTTCTACGTTCTTTGGCATTATTTGTATGATATGTCCCAAGTGTGAATTCAGTATTAACTTTATATATTTGCCTAATTTGACCGGCCAATGAACGCTAATACCTTGCTTTGGCAAATTACCTAGCAATTGATCAGGGGGGTGATCGGAAATGATCTTCTTCAGGAGTCTGCTCATGTTATTGGAAGTAGACATAATATGGTTTATTCACAATGGCCACTGTAACATTGACAATTGTGGTGTCTGAAAAGATTTATTCGAGTTGGAAGGGAAACTTTGCATTTGCCAGTGTTTGATGGATTGCTTCTGGGTTGAAACTGGCGTTCTGGAGCTAAGAGAGGTCCATCATTATTGAATTTTGGTCGGAACCCAGTGGTCCACATTTCCCTGCCTGCCGGTGCCATTTAGCAGCCAAATGAGTTCTTCGCCTGTGGTTCATGGATGATGTATGGTTCCATGGCGGGTTGACAACAAACAGCTGTTTATGGAATCTATTATTTTTGAGAAGAGCCAGAGATCCTAAACCATGCAAAATCATGGAGCAGTCAAGAAGATAGAAGATCAACCGGAAGAATGGCGACGAACTATCTAATATATTTAAAGGCAGTATACGTGTGTAGCTGTTATGGCAGTTGAAATGGTCACTGTCGAACTATATGTATCCAGCCATCTGAAGGGTTGATCAATAATTGTTCACTCTCATAATTTTCTAAGCAGGAACTGCCTGCCATGAATGTGGGAAGTGGGAATTTTGCTTTTATGACCTGAAAAATTCAGACATCGTATGTTCTATTATTTGTCACAAAGGCTCTACTTTATGGGGAAGTTTCAGAATCGAATTGTATCCTACAATATGGCTCAAGTGCGAGCTGGTACTAGAAAAAAGAAACTATTCCTTAGACTTCGGATGATCAGTCCATCTACAGCACAGCCATAAACATCAGTGAATATACTTTCAATAGGTTAACTTTCCCTTGTTTCTGTACATGAAGGCATAGATTAGAAAAGTCCTTTGGATTGGTTGGACAGTGTTGACAGTAATTAGGTATAGCCTACAGCCTAGACTCCTGGTGTTGGTGGAAGTCACTCAATTTTGAAATAATATGTTCTAGGTTTGTTTAATAATTTGTTCGAGGTTTGTTTGCCTATCAGAAGCAGAGAGTAGTCCTGAGAAAGCAAATAGACCTTTCTGAAAAGTGTTCCCCTGGCAGAGAGGTTTTGGAGCTTAATACAGACAATAGTCAGTTCTTTTAGATTCCCCGATTCTTCTGTTCACCTTTTGCTTTTCTTATCGTCCTTTTTACCGTCCGGAGGTTCTTCTGACATATTGTTAAAATATCACATGTGGGGACAAGTAACATACGCCTCTGGTTTCGTCCACCATGTTAAGTCATTTTAATCGAACCGTTTTCACATGATGCCCCAAAACTATTAGAAAGAATCCTGAAGCTCTCATCAAGGCTGCTGCTTCTTCATTGTTTTAAAGCCTACACGAGAGTAACTTAAAATCCTTTCGTCTCGAACCATTTCACGGCCAGAATGTCAATGCCAGTTAGCCAACAACCACCAGCAGAGACCGTAACACAGCAAACCTTAAATTTTCACTCAACCCACAGCTCGGTTGGTCCAGTAATTGCTGTCCTAGTAGTGATCATGGTCTTATGCATAGTTGCTATTATGATTGGAAGGCTTTGCTCAGGCAGGAGAATCATGAGCTACGGACGGTACGATGTAGAGAGTTGGGCTGAGAGGAAATGCTCTTCCTGCATTGATGGAAGGATTAGCCCTCCACCCCCAAGGCACAGTACGTCTAACACCTCCACACCAGCGTCAACTCCAGTTCAACCCAACCTTGAAAATAAGCAACCAGAGCAATCTTCTGAAAGCACGAATCTCGGTTCTTAAATCAGCTCCTGTTGTGACATGTATGTCAGGCTCATCTTTTGTGCATCAGGTTCACTTATTCGATCTTCTGTCTTAAGCGTTAGTTGCCCCCCTGACTTCGTAGCTTCAATTTTTGTTCTTAATTTCTAACTTCTTCATTGGTAATAAGCTCAAATTTGCAGAAGATATCTTCCATCCCAATAATGCATAGCTTATGGTAGCCAACAGTTCTTATTCTGGTTATGCTCAACCGTTTCTAAACAGCCTAAAATGAGCAATGTTTGACTTGCATCATCTAGCATTAAAATTATATAAGAAGGTAGCTTTTCTACATCTAACAAACATTGATTGCTAGTTTAATGAAAAGACAGACGCTCAGATTTGTAGTTTGACATAGTATACTTGTGTTGTTACTAGGACATCGGTACATATGGTTCGGGAAGTGAACTAGTGTTTAGTCAAAGTCTCTTTTCGAACTTTCTGTTCCTTGTCTTAACCAAAATGCAAAAGAATTTGACTATCTTAAACAACATAATCAACCAAAGTACACCCTTCATACAATGGGAAGAACAGATTGGTTCGACTTCGACATCATCTCTCAGCAGGAATTATATCCTCGTAAGTTATAATGGATTCTCCTGCATCTTTACTTCAAAATGACAATTAGTTCCACAATGACCAGGAGGGAGAATGAGAAGAAAATTGAAGAGAATAATCCAAATCAGTTCAGTGGCTGGTCTCTGCATAACTAATTACAAGGGTAAAAGTGTGATTTATATTTTAATGTTTACCAAAAATTTAGAAAAAAATCTAATTTTCATCTTAATTTTATTAAAACAATAATTATTTTAATTTTAATTTTATTAAAATAATAATTATTATGTTTTGAATATGATGTAACAATAGGTTAAGAATTTATTTGACTTTTATTAAGCATAAAAGAGAAAATCACAGCTTTAACTAATGTTTTAAGAAATTATTTTTAAAATCATATTAATATTTAATTGATTCAAATTATTTAATTATAATATCATATAATTTAAATTAATTATTATATACTAAAAATTGTTAAAAATTCAATTTTAAATAAGATTCAACAGCTTATTTGTACTCCTACCATCAGTGGGGTCTTTTATTTTCAGAAGCTAAGAGGCACCTGCACAACGTGCATACTTCTTGGTACACACGTCTTTTCCAGTCCCTTCCCTTGTCCAACAGTATAAAGCAAGTAAACAGTTTTATGTCATACTAGGGGATCTGCAAACAGAATCATATAAATAGAGCACTGTTGTCATCATTTCACCTCATTGATACTTATTCTTGTCTGTGAAACTGCAAGGACGAAGCTTCCGTAATAAACAGGAAACTGGTTGATTTTAAAACAGCAATTTGATAAGAAAAGGCTGTGCAACTAGAGTTTCATTATTGACATTAAATGATTGATGATACTGAAGTCTCTTCCCCCACCTAACATCACTAAAACGTTCCAACCTCTCTTCCAGCACCTAACATCACTAAAACGTTCAACATCAATGGCACTTGTAAGATCCTGAATTGTGAGATTCTGGCACACCGATGCACTCTATGGATTAATCGAAATCCTCTTCTAGGGATTAATTCACCTGTCCCGTTTCGGAGTGCCATTCTGTGCCCATCCACGTCTGGCTATCCATTAAATAACCCTGCGCCCCTCTTCTAGAAACCGAAATCCTTGCTTGGGGTTTCCACTACTTCTTTGACGTAACAAATTGGGACAAGTCCCCTTCGTGTCAGGTCTTAAGCAACAGACTAGAATTGCCTGTAAATGCTTGTTTTGGCACGTAGTTTTATCCCAAGTCCATTTCTTTTCAAGCTGCCGTGCCAGTGATGTGCCGTTCTTTTCAGAAATGAAGGTAGGCTTTGATCACAGTTAACAAAGCCAGGTCATTACTCTCGGGGAATCTGAAAATTGGCTCTTACGTTGTGTTGTGTACGGTGTATGGTTAATGTCTCCTATATGCGGATACGAAACGAAATAAAAATTTAGAGATAGAATAGAATAAAAATTAGAGACAGTGAAGTGTTTAGTTGTGATGGACAAAACAGAGAAAACTGTATTCATCTCGAAGACAAAAATGTGTCTGGTTGCTCTTGACAGAACATAAAAATAGTGTCAATGACCAAACTACCCCTACAGTATAGTATGATTGGAAATATGCAATTCATTGATGATTTTAAAACGAATGCTTTGTATTAGTATTTTTTTAATTGTATCTATAAATAAGGAAATAAAAAAATGAATAATATATAAATATCATTTTTGGCTAATACCTAATTCCTCTCCTAATTTAGAGGAAGAGTATCAATATCATTGTTCTTTAAATGTTTGTAATAATTAATTAAAATATAATTCATTCATTAATTAAAATATTGATATTAATTAATTAATTACAATATAATTAATTAAAACATAACTAACTAATATAATTATATATTAATTAAAATAATGTAATTAATTAATTAATATTACAATTAAAATATAATGATTCATTAATGAAAATATTGTAATTAATTAATTAATTAAAATATAATTAAATAAAAGATAACTAACTAATATAATTATGCATTAATTAAAATAATGTAATCAATTAATTAATATTACAATTAAAATATAATTAATTACAATATAATTAAGTAAAATATAATCAATTAAAATATAATTCTTCATTAATTAAAATATTGTAATTAAATAATTAATTACAATATAATTATTTATTAATTAATTAAAATATAATTATTCGTTAATTAACATAATGTAATTAATTAATTAATTAAAATATAACTAATTACAATATAATTAATTAAAATATTATAATTAATTAATTAATTAAAATATAATTAATTACATTATAATTAATTATATTTTAATATTTTAATTAATTTATTATATTTTAATTAATTATAATGTAATTAATTAATTAATTAAAATATAATTAATTATGACAT
>JANQBM010857304.1:0-13524 GCA_025594535.1 Erythroxylum domingense | reverse complement strand
TCATAGTTTTCCATTGATGTATCATGTACTGATTTTGGATGTGGGAGTTGAAAGATGTGGGATGTTGAAGTTTGATGTAGGTGTTGTTGAATGGTATGTGTTTTCTATGCTTTGAGGCAAATTTCTGGGCTGATGTGGATAAAATTGGGTTAAGTAGTCTTCTGGAAAGTTATAAAGGATTTACATAGCTTTCAAATGAAGTATCATGTGCTGTTTTTGGATGTGGGAGTTGAATGATATGGAGTGTTGAAGTTTGGTACAGATGTTGCCAAAATTTCAAATTTCTGGGCAGAAAATTTGAACGAATTTTTCAACCTCATAGAGTTTGAAATTGTTCTTAGGATCTTCATGGAAGTTCTAGATTTGCTTTTTCTCTTTCTGATTATATAAAGTATGTGATTTTTGACCCATAGAGTGAAAAGTTATAGTGTTTAGAATTTCTGTTGCTGTTAGAATGTTTTTCATCATTTTTGATTAGACAGTCTCTTTAAAGTGATTTTTAATGCTCTTAGAGACCAATTTGGTTTCTGAGTCCTTCAGGAAAGTTGTAGAGTTTCCTTTTAGCTTTTTATTGATACTAAATTTACAAATTTTGGAGTTTTGAATAAGACGATATGAATTTTTGAAGTTTTGCTGACTTGCAACTTTCAGAAATCTTCTGAAAGTTGCGATCGTTCCATGGAACGGTCGCAACCTTCACCGAATTCTTCAGCCATTTTTTTTAATTTTCGTTTCTTTTCTTTTCTGATTTTTCAAAAGGCCTCATTTTAATTTTTCTACCAAATTAAATATTCTTGGTTTATTTTTGGACATGGAAATATTTTTATAAATAGGGGAAATTATTTTTACCCTTCCTATGAAATTAAATTATTTGAAAATCATTATTAGCTATTTTTATTAATTCAATATTATCTATTAAATTGTGTATAAAATATTTTTCTTAAGTTTTTGTTTGGGAATAATTTATTTTTAATGTCTATGCTCATTCTATGATCCCACCACACATTTTTCCGAGGTTAACCTTTATTGAAATTTCTTATGATCTACCTCTAACTTTGTTCGGAGGTAGGTTAAATGAGTTTGTTTTATTTTAAGTTTGACCTGGTGGGGAATTCCTCACTCGTGGGACATGCGTCCAGATGTCACGTAGGACGTTAGGCCCGTGACTCGCCCGGGTGGGGTTCCAGCAACTTGAGTGGACCAATTTCACTTCCGTGAGAGACGACCCTGGGTAATCAACTACAACTACCTCATATACTTGCGAGTAGGATAGCCTAGGTATTTTTAAAACTTATTTTGGTCACAACAAGTTTTTAGCGCCGTTGTTGGAAAGGTGTTTAGTGTTTGCACTTAATTTAATTTTATTTGTTTTGTCAACTTTTTTTCTGTTCATGCATACATTTTTATCGTGTTATTTCATTGAGTTGTTTTAGTAATTTTCTTATTAATTCACTATTATTTTTATTTGATTTATGCGAGGAAAGAGGTCTCGGGAAGGTGAACTTGCTCCTTTTATTAACAACGTACATTGGATAAGAGGATCTCCAAGGGACTTTGAAGACAATCTTGACGGTCCCAAACCAAAAGATCAAGAGATGGGTAAAAGGCAACCAGTAATAAAGGAGTATGCCAGACCAGTAATTGGTACTGCCACTTTGTGCATACGTTTGGTAGAGACGGCCAGAAATTATAAATTGAAGAGCATTCACTACAACATGCTACCATGGGGTTCTTAATGAAGACCCTTTAAACTTCATTCGGAAATTTTTTACACTCTCCATACATCCCCATTGGATGGCCTAAATGAAGATCAACTTAGGATGAGGTATTTCCTATACACATTGAAGAATTGGGCTAAGGCATGGTTGATGACCCTTCTGCTGGTTCTTTTAACTACAAGGGAGGAGATGTACAACAAATTCATGGGAAAGTTCTATTCCCATCAAAAGACTTCTGAGATGCGGACGAAGATAGTAACATTTACTCAGATGGAGGGAGAGCCATTATATTAGGTGTGGGAATTCTTCAAACTCTTACTCATTCAATGTCCACACCATCATTTTTCACTCCACATGCAAAATCATTTCTTTTATAATGGATTAACACAATAGGGTTAGTACACAGTGGACAATACAGTAGGAGGAGCTGTAGGAGAGAAGACGTCTGAAGAAACGTATGAAATCTTTAAAATGTTGGGTTTCAATTCTCAACAAAAGAGTGTGAGGGGAAGAAGAGCTGGAGTTCATGAAGTGAGCTCAAATCAATAACTGGCTATACAATTAGCTGAGTTAACGAGGCATTTAAAGATGCTAAATATAATACTACCCCAAAATGTTCCAAATCAAAAGGTATGTGGTATACATGGAACTTGTGGGTATGGGGCTAACATTTGTTTATATTCTTATGAACTTTTAGCAGATAGGGAAGAACAAATGAACTCACTCAATAGTATTCAACTAAGGAAGTGAAATGATATGTACTCAAATAGCTACAACTCTGATTGGAGAAGCCACCCCAATTTTTCATGGAAGACCAACAATCCACCAGTACAGCCCCTACCACAATACCAAAATTTTTAGAAGCCAAATTATTACCAAGGGCAATCTTCACTTCAAAACCCCCCAAGCAAGCCTTCTTTGGAGGAAAGCCTGACTGTATTTATTTGGGTCACAACTCAAAATCAATAAATGAACAATAAGAGATTTGATTTTGAGAAGTGGTATGGTGATTGATAATCTTATTGAAATCCCTTCTAATATGTTTGGTGTAGGTAATCAAAAGGAGGAGAGCTTCACCAACGAAGAAGGTGAGCAAAATGAAGTAAGCAATGGGCACGAATGAAGGACCAAGGCTGCATAAGGCAACTAATCCTTATAGACCATCGATCCGATATCCAAACTGCCTTAAGGATTAGAAATAAGATAAGTGATTTTCTGATCTATATAACATGTTTTTCCAAAGTTAACATCAATATGCCTTTATTAAAAGTGATAAAGAACATTCCAACTTATTTGAAGTTCTTCAAGGAATTAAACATCAAGAAACAAAAGGTTGAGCCAAACAAGAAGGTGATAGTTTTAGAGGTTGCAAGTGCAGTGCTTCAGCAGCAATTACCCCCCAAATTGAAGGATTTAAGGAGTTTTCTTGTGCAAGTATCAATGGGTAATGGTAATGAGGTCAAGGTTATGCTTGACCTTAGGACAAGTATAAATTTTATACCTTAATCTATTTATGAGGAATTGGATTTAGGATAGTTAAGACCTACAAACATGTGTTTGTAATTAACTTATAGGTCAATCCGTTATCTAAAAGGAATAATAGAGGATGTGTTCCTATAGACTTTGTTGTCCTTCAGATAACGGATTGACCTATAAGTTAATTACAAACATGTGTTTGTAATTAACTTATAGGCCAATCTGTTATCTGAAAGGAATAATAGAGGCTGTGTTCCTATAGACTTTGTTGTCCTAGACATAGGGGAGGTTAAAGAGAAAGGGAAAGAGCATACCATACTCTTAGGGAGGCATTTTATGACCACTAACAATACCTTGATTAATGTGAAGAACGGGAAACTGAACATGACTGTTTTGGGAGAAACAGTAGAATTTTCAATCTTTAATGTTGAACTTATTTCTATTACTACTGCTTTTAAAGATTGTTCTTTGATTAATAAAATTAGTCCTGCATATTTTGATTTTGCCTTGCCAAAAGAAGAAGAAAAGGAGTTGGACTTAGTTAAGAAAAATGATGAATGTTGCCACTTGTTGGTCGATGCAACTGAGGGGGAGGTGGGGAAATTCTTGGAGAAAAATTCCAATGAAGAGAAGAAAACAGTGGAATCAGTCACCTTGGGCAATCCACCTTGAGCATGATGGTTAAGGTGTTATTGATGGTAAAACCTACCAACTTATTTTATGCTCAAAAAACCATAAGTGAATAGGTGGTGACTTGTAGTAAAAAGAGCGGATATCGATCTCACAGGGATTGATGCCTAGGCATCGCTTAATTTAGACACTACTTTGTTTAAGAAATGAAATTGTTAAATGCAAATAATCTGGAAAATTAAATTAAAATTAAAAGACTAATGTAAATAATGGACAATACCACAAACGCAGAAAATCTGAATTCAAGAATCTAAATGTTAGAGATTACTTTTTCCTTATTTTATCTATCTCCCTCCTATTTTACTGATTGAATTGTGTCTCACTCTAGATTTCTGAATGCACTAATTACCTTCTTTCAAGGTGTAACTATTTTTCCCTAATTGAATTAACGGGAATCGATTGAACAATCTCTTCACCTACCCAATGACTCTACCAATTTAACTAGTTATTAAACTATCATATGGTGATCAATTGACTAATTGAGATCTCTCTTCTAACTATTCAATTGACATGATGATTGCTAGTCTATAGGTCGCTAACTCTCATTGTACAATCCTACACGAATCTCATCTCACTCAATCTCTTAATTTGTTGTAAGATAATAATTAAGAACAACAATCATCAAAAACACTTCATTCAATTCAATAAAATAGGAGTTTTGACAAAATAATTCAAAACCAATCCCTAAAATAAAATCAACCTAACATGGTCTCCATATAAATTTAAGCAACAGCAAATGTTCGACACTACATATTAAAGAGTTGGGTGTATTGCGTGAATCAAAATATTATTCACCTGTGAGAGTTTTTCAATAGTAATCAACATCAAAATCAACGTGACCATCTAGAATTTTTGCATTCAATAAACTGAAAATTTCACACATCATAAGATAATCAAGTTTAGAAGCATTTCCAGCTAACCTAAACCAAAACACATCTGTTTTAGGGTTATACCAGACTGTTGTGAAAAGCTCTAAGGTTATAGTGGCATAAATAGATCTATCGCATCGAACAAACATATTCCACCCTACGTTTGTAGCTAGTTGCTTAAGTTGTCATCTCATTCTTATGTTCTCTAACACTTCAAAATCAAAATGCCTAGGATTGACTATTTCTTTATTCCAAAAGTCGCAAAATCTGGTACCTTCTTCTTTTGAGTAAATCAGAAATGAGGCTCGATAAGTTGCTGCTAAGTTGGGCTTACCTTTGCTAGAAACTTGAAGTTGGAGTTTTTCAACCGATTTCCTAGCCATCATCTTCTTTGGTGGTGCCATTACAAGAAGAAAATTTGCAAAAAAATGAGAGAGAGAGTGAAATTCAGATTTAAGAGAGAGAGAGAGTAAAATATTACCCAAATCTTTGCATTTTTGAATGATTAATGCATGAAAAGATGAAAGGATTGTAAGAATAATGAAAGAGTTGAAGAAAATACCAAGAATCTAGAGGAAAATTGAAGAGTGTTAGAGAGTGGGAGGAGAGAATTTCAAGGGTTAAAGAGAGAGGTGAAAATTTGAAGATAGGGTGAGAGAAAAAAAGGGGAGGGAAATTTAGTTTCCCTCTGGACGGGATTCTCACGCTCGTGGGAATTGAAGTGAATTCTGGAGAGAAAACCCACGCTCGTGGGATTCACTTCAATTCCCACGAACATGGGAAGTAGTGATCTTCACAATTTCAAACCTTTTTCCAAGCTTAAATGAATTCTCCATGATCCCAAATCCTACAAACACCTTAAGATAATATCATCAACAAGAAATTTGAAAAGAAAACAAGTTGAAATTTAAACAAAATCAATATGAACATCAATCAAACTCAATTAAAAAATGATCACAACTAAAGAAAGCAAACAAACAAATAGGTAAACAAAACAATCAAAAGGAAATAGAATTCCATGAGTTGCCTCCCATGCAACGTTTCTTTTAACGTCGGTAGCTCAACGCTCTTCTTTCATTGGAAACTCATCCAGGATCAATTATAAGCGGCTTGCTTCCACCTTTTTTGTTCAAAGTTTTATAGCCTGTAAGTAAGCTACAAATTGCAAAATGAACAGAAGGACAATATTGATAAAGTTGAGCAAACCAATTAATTTCATCAATGTCCTTTTCATTAAAAAACTGTCAATAAAATAGGGAATAACAAAACTTCCTGAATCTTCCATAGAATCAAACAGTCTCTTTCTTCCTTAATCATCTTCTCTCCTCTGCTTCTTCCTCTTCACGAATAGATAATTTCATAACTTCTTCAAACTTAATGTTTGTTGTCATCTGTTCTTCATCCATTTATTTTTTAGAAGATTTGAACATATCAATTGTCTTAAATGAACTACTATCCTTTGGATTCTTAGATACACCATTTATGTTAAATGTCTTTTGATAATCATCAATCCAAAATATATAATTATTTTCATGAACATCTACCTAAGCTTTTTCGATATTCACGTTTGGTATATCAAGAACTAGTGAATAATAGGGAGGGTTGACATTCTTTTCTTCAATCTCTTCCTGAGCTTGATTTTCAAGAATTTGATCGAATTTCTTTTCCAATCTCTTCTGACTTTCCTCCTAGTTAAAAAACATCATTTTCTGGTTCTTTTCCTGAGCTGCCAGTTTGGAACCAAACATCTCCATAAACTTGTCCAACTTACTCTCCATCGCTCCAATTCGATCTGGTTGAAATTCAAATAGGTCTTGATATCCTATGTGAGTACTTACAATGTTGGACCAATAAAAATCTAGGAGGTTCTATCATCCCGCATTGTATATGTTCCAATAAGAATTGATACTTCTCTAACTATATTGCGCTTCATTGTAATTTGCAAAAGTTCCTTGCTCCCTATAATAATTATCTTCCATAATTGTTCTTTCTATTTCTTCTCGGCATCTAGCTCTTTAGATTTCTCATTCCTAATTCTAAGATGTCTTGATGTGTCTCTACTTTACGCCCCAAACTTCTTCTTTACTAATTTTTGTTAATCTTCGCGTACTTTTTATGTTCATGCACCTGCAAATACACAAGAAAAAGTATCAAAAACTCTTAAATCAAAGTAATTTAAATTAAACATGATCCTCAACAATCAATCCTCGACAACGGTGCCAAAAACTTATTGATGGTAAAACTTATCTACTCGTTTTACGCTCAAAAAGTCACAAGTGAACGGGTCATGATTTGTAGTAAAAAGTGCAGATATCGATCCCACAGAGATTGATGCCTAAACACCACTTAATTTAGACACAACTTTGTTTAAGAAATGAAATTGTTAAATGAAAATAATCTGAAAAATTAAATTAAAATTAAAAGAATAATGTAAATAATGGACAATACCGTAAATGCAGAAAATATGAATTCAAGAATCTAAATGTTAGAGATTACTTTTTCTTATTTTGTCTCCCTCATATTTTATTGATTTAATTGTGTCTCACCTTAGATTTCTGAATGTACTAATCACCTTCTCTCAAGGTGTAACTATTTTTTCCCAATTGAATTAACGGGAATCGATTGAACGATCTCTCAACCTTCCCAATGATTCTACCGATTCAACTAGTTATTAAACTATCCTATGGGTGATCAATTAACTAATTGAGATCTCTCTTCTAAATATTCAATTAACATGATGATTGCTAGTCTATAGGTCACCAACTCTCGTTGTACAATCATACACAAATCTCATCTCACTCACTCTCTCGATTTGTTGCAAGACAACAATTAAGAACAATAATCATCAAAAACACTTCAACAAAAAAGGAGTTTTGACAAAATAATTCAAAAGCAATCCCTAAAATAAAATTAGCCTAACATGGTCTCCATAAAATCATCAACAATCAAATAAACCATTTTTACAAAGAATAAAGAAGATTAAATTGAAAGAAAATTGAATAGAAAGACTCCTCTTTTTTTCCAAAATTAGGAATTTTGGTATTGATGTGCTATTTTGCCCAATCTTGATGATGATCCTTGTCTTTAATCCCTCCTCAATGCTCCAAACATATGTTCTCCACTCAAGGATGGTATTTCTATAGGTGGGTGTCATCTCCCTGAAGATGGAGGCTCAATGATGTTTTTATAGTCCAAAAATCCTAAGTTTAATGAAGCGTTGCATATTGCCTTGGATTACAATTCCCAAGTCCGTGGGAATTTGCATGATTCCTACGAACATGAAAATTTGTCACAGATGCACTCTTCTTGTCTTCTCTTATTTGATCTTTTGTTTAACCTTCAAGTTGCTCCCTCTTCGTTTCTATATAAAAATAGTCAATTCTTACCCTCAATTAGTATCAAACACACAAGAACAACAATAGAAATCAAACTTAATAAAAAAAATACAAAATGAATTCTAAACTAGAACAATAAATAACAATTATGCTAGAAAACACATGTCAATTACCTATAAAAACATATTCTAATGCATACTTATCAGGTGTCCAGTTAAAAGGCACTAAAGAAGCGTTAAATGGGAGGTAACCCATATAATTTATGTTCTTTTTTTCAATTTTTTGTTTGTTATTCCTTTTTAGTGAAACTTGACTTAATCTATTTGCTTTGTGTGCACAAGCCTACTTTTCAATCTCTTCTATTTGTCTTCCTCACAGTTGTTCTCCACTCCTCAAAGTGGTACGCCATGCTTATTGTCATGATTCACACCACATTGACGTAGCCACACCCACAATTTCGTATCGTATTTCTATCCCTCTTCTTTTTATTATTTTTAATGCTTGTTAATTTAATTTCTTTTAGTTTTAATGCTTATCCTTCTTCTGTTATTTTATGTCTTAGATCCCTCTTTCACTTTTTTTATCACATTAGGGACAATGTGATGTTTAAGTGTGGGGAGAGTATTAGTTATAAAAACTATATTATTTGTGTGTTGTGTGTTTGTTTTCCTATTTAATAGTTAGAGATCCATGATCATGACATAAACTCGATCGAGATTAGAAATGCATAATATGAGTAAATGAGTATGCTTGCATTTTTAGACTAATTGACTTGGACTTCGATTAAAAGGACGTTATCTTGTTGTGATAAATGAATGACATTTTTCATTTCGTAAGAATTTGAGGCTTTTTAAACCATTAAGCACCAAATTCAAGTATTCTTTATTGAGAGTGTTCTTTCATGATTAAGGAACTCTAAAACTTGTTTGCAAATAATAGTTGAGATTATAGAATCTTATGCAAACGTTGAAATGATGAATGCAATTAGGATTTAACCCATTTGCTTAAAAGCCATCATAATATTACACTTAGTGAGCCCTTTTGAGCTCAACATAAAACTGTTTCTTTCTTTAAACCCAAAATATGAGCTTTGAACTTAATTATTTATCCTCTTCGTTGTACTCACTATAAGGCAAGTTGAGCATTTGAACGGGTATGATTGAGTTTAGGGAATAGTTGTTTGAACAAGAGTGGGGGAAATCATAGTGTATAGTTGGCTTTTGAGTTAGGAATGGTTAATGTTGAATAATTTGTATCTCTCCTATACATTTTTCTCTTATAAACTTGATCTTGTTCTAAATAAATAAATGAAAAATATAGTTAAAAATCAAAAAGAAAGAAAAAAATTAAAAGTAAAAAAAAGAAGAAAAAGAAATAGAAAAGAAAAGGAAGAGAAGATAAACAAAACATGAAAAGAAAGAGGAGAGAAATAAAAAGAGGAGTGCTAATCTTATTAACTTAAAAGGAAAGAATTTAGTGTTTTATGCTTCATTGTTTATATTACTTCAAATGCTCAATTCTCAATAGTTTTCCACTTCAATTAATCTATTCGTCTTTGCTCCCAGTTAATTATTTTTACTTTTCAGTCTAATTATGTAATTTTCTATAAAGTCTTCACTCAACAAATTGAGATAGAATGTTTAGGATTCCATTTGTTTTTTTATTCAAGATTAAATTGAGTGGACTAATTTCACCTCCTTGAGAGGCGACCCTGGGTAATCAACTACAACTACCTCATATACTTGCGAGTAGGATAACCTAGGTATTTTTAAAACTTATTTTGGGCACATCATTTATTACATGAGAATGAAAAATACTATTTAAAGGTTAATAAATGGAGTAGGTATTTATTTTTTATGCCTGAAGATTGATTTTGGGTACATATGAAAAAAAGAAAGGCCACTAATTTAAAGGAGCTTTTAGTGTTTACCTAAAATAGATGATCCATTTCAATTCATTAAAAGAATCAATGAGAACACTTATAAGCTTGACCTTCTTTTTGATGATTTAAGGCTAAAATCTTTTGAGGAGACAGGAAATGATGCAATCATAATAATTACTTAGATTCTTGATCAAATTAGTAGGTTATGAAGAATGAAGATGAGAAATATAGGTTGAAAATGGTAAATGAAAAATGGAAAATGAAAAAAAGTATAGTGTTATGATTTATGAAACTACACTCTCTCCTCTTTCCTTTAGATTATTCCTACCAAATATTACTTTTTAATGTCTCTTTCTCTTTTCTTATTAAAAAAATTAAAGAAAGAGGAAAGCAACCAATTCTTGGTTTTGGTCTTGGTAGTAAATAATGAGGCATCATTTTCTGATTGAAAATGAAAAAAACTACATAAGATTTTCATTTTTTAATGGGATCTTTTGATGCAATTCAAAGTTGTTACTTTTATACAAAAAAGGACAAGAAAAGGAAATGGAAAAGTAAGGATGAAAATGCACAACAATAAAAAAGTAAGGAGATGCAATCAGTACTGGGTAGATCACGAAT
Source organism: Erythroxylum domingense (assembly GCA_025594535.1). Classification (NCBI taxonomy): domain Eukaryota; kingdom Viridiplantae; phylum Streptophyta; class Magnoliopsida; order Malpighiales; family Erythroxylaceae; genus Erythroxylum; species Erythroxylum domingense. Next base: position 2,933 of record JANQBM010857304.1, on the reverse strand, counting down.
GCAAGAAGACATCATAGTAAGCTAAATATGTTCATCATCTTTCCTGCGCTAATAATCAATTAACACCCCACATAAATCTGTCCTCAAACTCCATAATAAATCATTTATCAACCAATCACAATATACTGAAATAACAAATAATTACCCATTAACAATTAAAATAAACCCTGAAAACTCAATCCATAGTAACAAAACCAATGAACATAAAACCATTTAACAACAAAAATTGAAGCAGGAAAAAAAACCCAAAAGTAGAGCATGGACAACCTACCTAAGACAGACGGTAAACCTAAGACAATGGAAGTAGTTGGTGGAAGAACAATCTCCGAGATGACCAATGACAAAGATGGAAGAAGATAAAAATAATGAGAGGAAGAAGATGAAGACCAAAATGAAAGGGGGAGGAGCTTCGGTACTGTCAATTAAATTGGAAGGAAAATGACATCGTTTAAATTGGAAGAAAACATCGTCGTTTTCCTTCCAATTTTCTTCCAATTTAAACGACAATACCACCTTCATTTGAATTTACCTACATAATGGTGTTTCCATAAGTAAATTAACAATGAAAAAAATTTTGTAAGGAAATTCCCTATTAAATTGTGTTTTCGTAGGTAATTAAATACCATTCTATAGGTAATTGCCCTACCGAATGATGTTTCTGTAAGGAATTTCCCTACGGAAACATCACCCCATAGTAATTTACTTATGGAACTTTAATTATGTCGAGAAATTATCTACGAAATCTCCTTTCTGTAAGTAATTTCCCTATGAATCTTTTTTTTCTGTTGGTAATTTACTTACGGAAACACCATTCTGTAGGTAAATTCAAATGAAGGTGGTTCTACAACTAGTCAGAGCCCCATGTGTTATTTATATATGTACACACTTTAAGACCGCAAGAACAAATGTTGGCATAATTGGTAGCTTCTAAAAACAAAATCATAATGTAAGTTGTTAACTGGTGATAATGGGAGAGAAAATGGCATCTGATAAAAATGCATGCAAGTGGGCATGTGGAAGGTGGTCAAGTTATACAAAGAAACGCATTCCCTGGGCCACCGTTAACGGATGGATCATGGGTCCTACCCTGTATGGAGTTGGATTTTATTGATGATGACTTTCGTTCAAGTCTAAAACTCAACCAAGTGGAGGCCAGACTAATAAACAAAGTGGACAACCAAAGCCAATTCAACTAATTCATCCCCCCTGTCTTCTCATCAACTGTGCCAACTCCTTACCCACAAGCTGCAAAGTTTACAAAACCAAGGCAAGTTCTATATACATATATATGATGATCATATGGGTGATGGGTCCTACGAGACGTTGTCTAGTCTCCTCTCAGTTTGGTGTGTGGCAGTTGAACCAGTCACCAACGCCTTTCATCTTTGAGTTTAAAAATTTTATACCTTCAGCTCCTATTCATCAAATATTGCTAATTATTACGGGGTTATGCTTTATGGCCTTAAGCAAAAATATTCGTCCTCACATGGCACAGTGCAGCCCAGTAAAAACGAATGAATAGGATGAACAAACAAACGAAATAAGAACAGGAAAAAGTCCAGGAAAAAAGACAGACAAAAGGAACAGGAAACAGCAGGTAGAGAATGAATAGACAAAACAAAAATTATATTACCACAGAACCGGGAGGACGGTGAAGGGTGGCGATGGTGTATCCAAAAAACTGAAAGTAAGTTGTAAAAAGATCGGCACTAACTGCGAAAGCTATACAGATACAAAATCGAAAGCTATTAAAATTGACATTACCGTAGTTAAGAGGCTGTAATGTTGAAGGTAAAGGTGACGATGAAAAATGACGGTGAGGGTGAGCAACGGCACTAATATTACTGTTTAGGGATTGTGGACGTGATTTGTTTTGATAAATATCATTTGTTAGATTGGATAAACGTACAAGATAAATATAATTTTTTAGATTGGATAAATATAGGAGGTTTTTTTTGTTTTGGTTTTTCTTATAATAGAATTCTATCCAAAGTATAATTGTATCTCTATGTATTGCCTCCATATGAGAGAAGAATGTATTGCAATTTTTATTTATCTTAAAACATCATTGTTTCACATGGTATCAGCGCAGTGTCGAAGAGTAGTGTTGAATTTCTACTTCATTTTTGAAGAGTATGCTCTTTGTTTACTTAAAATTGTAAAACAGCGTCGCATCATACGAATTAGATGAGCTCCATGTAAAACAACATAATGTCACATTATATCGTTACCTAACCTCCAAGCATATCCAGTATCAACAAAGACAGGCAATAGGAGGATCTTGCTCAATCTCTGAACACTCGATGTTGCTGACTAATCAAAATCGATAAGTATCATCAACTAGCTTAGGAAAGAATTACAAAAATCAACTTACTAGAAAGTCTAACAATTTTGTCTTTGATTATTGTGGTGAAACAGGTCACTCAAAACAATGTTGTTATGAAATTATTGTCTATCCTAACTGGTAGGATTTTAAAAAAATCATGAAAAAAGGCTGTTGGAAAGGCTATGGTGACAATTATGGTTGAAGTGGAATCTAAAGGAGAGGAAATGTAAGTGCCCATGGAAAATATTGCTCATTTGGGTATTGTGGGTAAGGCAAATGTTTTGTCTACAACTTTTAGGAAAAATATTAGGATTATTGATATTGGTTCATCTGATTACATGATTAGAGATTCTAGCTAATTACAGTCCATTAGTCCATCCTTCCAATCCATTGTTTCCTTAGTTGATGGTAGTGTATGCTTTATTATTGGGCAAGGATTCGTTACCTTGTCTAATTCTCTTATACAAAATTCAATTCTAATTATGTCATCCCTTAAGTATAATCTTTTATCTATTGGATAGATTGTAACGCCCCACTCCCGCCGAACCCGAACCCGATATCGACAGTGATACCCGAGTCCGTGCCCCACGAGAGTGGCGTGTCACAT
>JANQBM010857286.1:0-13525 GCA_025594535.1 Erythroxylum domingense | reverse complement strand
ATGTATAAACTTTTGGTTATGATCAATGAAATGAGGAAGAGTTTGGTTTTAAAAATCTTGTGGTTTACAATTAATGTGTTATTATTTCAATTGTTGTGATGCCATGTGGAGTAACTGTAGTGATTGCACGTAACGCTCCCTTATCATAGGATATGTACCGGAAGGACCTACGGGCGTCTCGGTGCATACCCTATAGTAAGGGGGTGTTACATCTAATAGTCAACTGGTACAAAATCCATCTACTGATTTTAGCGTGGATCATGCAAGTGTGAATCATTCATCTTTTCGGCTTGGGGAAGTTGTCAGTACAGAATCATCAGTTCAAGTGTCTAATAATATACATCACAATTTAGATTGTCCAAATATATCTTCCTCTTTTGTTCTATCCACCTCAATGGTAACTGTTGAGGTTCAAGGTATAAATATTCTTAGCTATATTCTTTGTACTTTTCTATTATTATTGCTCCTCAAAGTGATAAACCCTTTTCTAAATCTTTTTAGGGATAAACCATCATCATTTTTAGTCAAAACTAGCATGCCTAAAGAACTGTCCTGATGAACCTCTACAGTTTTCTTTTGTTCCCAACTGTGAGAATTGTGATGCAAAAAGATTCTATTTAGAACCCCCATCATTTTGTTGTTCGTCAGGAGAGATTTCTATTGTTGCTTGTTAAACATCATATGCTATAAGACAATTATTAATTGATGGTGATGAAGAGTCTGAGCATTTCAGGAAGAATGTTTGTCGTATAATAATAATGTGGCTTTTACTTTGTATGGAACTAGGTATGATCGAGAGTTGACAAAAAATAAGAAAAGTTTTTATACATTTCATGTTTAAGGTCAAGTTTATCATTTACTTGCAATTTAGTTTCGACAACTAATAGAACGTCTAGTATCCAACTCTATTTTTTTGATACTGATGGGGAACTTAAAAGAAGGACAAAAATTTGTGATAAATTTCATGAGGATACATTAAAATTGATTATGACAGTCCTAGAACATAATTCCTATACTAAATTCTTCCAGAGTCTTAAGGTCATTCTGACACTTGACAATCGTACAATAGTCTTGAGGTGTTATCTTAGCCTTGATCAACGTGTATACAATCTTCCTACTCCATCACAAGTAGATATTATATGGATTATGGTGGATGATGAAAGGGGTGATAAATCTCCACACATCCAAGTCTATAGTCATTTAGGCACAAGTTATAGAATCCATTCTTACTATGCCTATTAGGATCGCCTTCAATATCCTCTTTTATTTTTTCATGGTAAATCTAGATGGCATCGCGGAATTAAGAGGTTGTTTTTAAAAAGAATGAGGAATACTGCTTCAAATGACGGACGTGACATTAATTTCAATTCTTTTGTTGATCCATCTAATCTATTTAATACGGAGTATACAAGCAAGTTTTTCTTTTCCTATATCATTTTATAGTGTTATCTAGCCTTATCCTTTTATTTATTTAATTTCTTTATATAATTTTCAGTTGTTGGTCAAGAATTATGTGAAGATGACACTGTTTTTGTTAGAGAGTACTATTGTTATAGGCTCGAAATAAGAGAACTTGATTAGTCAATGTTACTCCATAGCTTAAGGCTACTTCAACAATTTGTTATGGGTGCTTATATAAAGATTGAAACATCTAGACTCGATTTCCATAGAAAGATGCAAAATGAGATAAGATATTGTAGGGTGTTTTGGACAGTATTGTCATCGATCAGAATGAAGGTTATTGAATTGGCCGTCGAGTATTGCTCCCAGCTTCGTTTGTCGATGGTCTAAGAGACATGAAACATCGTTGTCTTGATACAATGGCTCTAGTACAGAAGTATGGTAAACCTGACATTTTCCTCACCATGACTTGCAACCCAATATGGAAGGAGATTCAAGAAAATCTTAAGTTCATGAAAAGCCATAAGATAGGCCTAATTTATTGGCTAGAGTTTTTAGAGCTAAATTTGAGATCTTTAAGAATGAACTAATCAAGAAATAGATTTTTCGAGAGGTTGCCGCATATTTTTATGTTATTAAGTTACAAAAGCATGGTTTTTCTCACGCTCAGTTGCTGCTGATATTTAAGTTGCATTCTAAATTACTTATTCCAAAATCTTATGACCAAATCATATCTGTTGAAATACGAGACCCTATTCAAAATTCGCGGTTAGATTCTCTAGTGATTAAACACATGATCCATGGTCCTTATGATCATATGAATAAAGACAGCCCTTGAATGAGAAATGGTGTCTGTAACAACCATTTTCTTAAAAATTTTACTCCTTTTGCTATCCATGGTGAGGATAGTTATGCTTGTTATAGAAGGAGAGATGATGGCTGAAAAGTAAAGATTTGTAAGTATGAGGTTGATAAAAGATGGGTGGTTCCTCATAGTCTGTATCTTTTTCTTCTCATTAATTGCCATATAAATGTTGAAATATGTTTTACTGTTAAGCTTGTTATGCACTTATATAAGTATGTCTTCAAGGGTTATAATCTTGTTAATTTTAGTATTGTTGATCAACAGACCAATGTTGACATTGATGAAATTAGTAATTTCCAGGAAGGTTGTTGAATTTTGCCTCTTCAAGTTTTTAGCATATATATGAGTTTCATCTAGCAGAGATGAGTCCATCGGTTTATGCTCTTCAAGTTCATCTTCCTAATAAACAATCTATCTCCTTTGAAAAAAATTCAAATTTGTCTTATTTGTTGAAAAAAATTAACTTCTCAAGAACAATTTTAACTAAAATTTTCAAAATGAATTCGACAAATAAAAAAGCTGAAAAGCTGAAATATTTTTATAAAGATTTTCCATAACATATTATTTGGACCCCAAAAACAAGAACATGGTCAGAAAGGAGTCGAAGGAAATTTATAGGAAGGCTGGTTACTGATCATAAGGTTAAATGCGCTAAGCTTTACTATTTATAACCTTAATAAATTATGCAAGCACACGGGTCGTTCGCATAGTACCTAAGGTATCGATCTCACTAGGAGGGCTAACTAGTCCTAAATCTAAGGTCGAAAGTACTACTAAATAAAAATTAACAAACAATAACTTAAAACAAAAGAATTAACTATACCAAATAAACCAAATCAATCCATAAAAATAACAATTAACAATTAACCTGAAATTAAAAACAATCATTATGACAATAAACAAATTAAATACGAAATTGAAAAGTAATTGAATTTAGCCAATTAACAAACAATGTTCACATACCCAAGTTCCACCTAATGAGTTTACTGAAAGAGAGAAAGGGAAAATTACCTATCTTTAATGACAGCCTAACTAATTACAATTTGTTGAATTAACGATTCTAAAAGATCCTCAGTTCAACTACTCTCTCTCAGGTTATAATTGAACCCTAAAGTATAAACCCTAATAAAATTATAGGAGGTTGTAATCTCTCAATTACCAACCTATCCAAAACCTAATTAGTTCTTAAGTTCTTTAATAAACAATTGGAAACTTAATGTGATCTGTCTACACAAGATTTACCTACTTAATTTTATTCCGAATTTAATAATCTGCCTAACTCTCGTTAGCCCAAATTAATCATTTTCTCTTTATTCACCCTCTCAGTTTATTATCGAGATATTGAGTGTAAAATAAATCACAATTAATTCAATGAACACTTAAAATGATTAGATTTCATTAAATCAAAAATAATAATCCAAAGGTAAATATAGAACATCAACCACAACGCAGTATATAATCAACTATCTATATCAATTCTATAATTAAATAAAATTGAAATACATAGGAACCAAAACTATAATAGGATAATGGGAGGCCTCGACTTTGGACAGTTTCTTAATCTGGGAAGCACATCGTGTCTGCGTTATCTTCCTCTTCTCTCTTCCTTCGTCTCTTTCTCGATCTCTCAAGGTCTCTATTAGGGTTTCATTGGGTTGTTGCTCAAAATTCTTCCAAGGCTCTCTCTCTACTCTCATTCTGACTTGCGATGTACTATTTATACTTTTAAGGCTCTAAATCAAAGCCAGGATCGAAACAGTCCAAAAAATCTTGCAAAACTTGAGTTTTTCTGTTAGCCCGAGGCAAGCTAAGATTATGGCCCTACCTGCCATGATCATGGCCAACTCTTTAACCTTTCTGTCACAATCGTGGCTTCATGTGCACAATTGTGGCCTGAATGTACACTTTCTGTCACGATCGTGTTGTCATACACACGATTGTGGCCTGGCTGCTTTAGATCTTCCTCTCTGTCACGACCGTGGCCTACAATTTCATGATCGTGACCTATGCTTTTGGCCTGAAAACTCCTCAAATCTTCTTTGTTCTTCATCATTTACGCTGAAGCACTAACAAACCCATCAAGGTACCTCAAAAATATATCAATTAAGCTTAAAGACTCATACTAACCCACAAAAACACTAAAACACTCAAACTAACATAATTAAACGCTAAATGCACACTAAATACATCACAAATTAAACCCTAAAATATCATGCAATTGACAACTATCAGTTATTGTTGACCCTTAAGAAGAAAAGAGGTATTTCCTAAGGTTATTACTTATGCACGTTAAAGGGTCAACATCATTTGATCACTTATTATCTATTGATGGTGAAAAAACAAACTATTTTTAGGGAGGTTGCACTAAAATTAGGCTTGCTAGTGTCTGGTTCTTATAGAGAACTCTAGTGGAGGCTACTTTATTTCAAATGCCAGCTTCATTTAAAATTTTATTTGTTACGCTCCTATTCTATTATTCTCCGACGAATCCTAACCAACTTTGGGAAACATTCAAAGACTATCTTTGTTCTGATTGCTAGCATGTTTCCTCCTATAATGCATAAACATCCGAGGACGTTACAAGAATGACCCTCCAGGATGTTAATAAATCCCCAAAACAAATGGGGAAGAGCTTAAGTGATTATAAATTTGCTGAATATGATTTTACAGTTGATTATCATGAGCATCTTACTAGAGAAATACAAAGTAAGAAAAATATACACATTAATCCAGAAGATCTGTTATTACATTAAAGGTTGAATAGGGAACAAAAATAAAATTTTGATTTAATTTTATAATCAAATTTTGATTCAAATGGTAGCAACATTTTTATTAATGGTCTAGGTGAAATTGGGAAAACTTTTTTGTACAGAGCGCTTTTTGCAGTTATATGATCACAGGGCCATGTTACAATTGCTATTACGATCAGGTATTACAGCATTGGTCCTTCCTGGTGGTAGGACAACGCACTCAACATTTAAGATCCCATTTGATTTTTTGAAGAATAAAGTTTGTCAGTTAAGTAAGTAGAGCAATATTGCAAAACTGACATACTATTTCGTTGTTCGCAAATTCATTCCAGTATTTGTCATGCTCAACAATATTCAGTCTTAGAAAAATCAATAAAGATGCTAATTTGTGACCATAAGATCACATTTTATAACCACTAAAACAACCTCTTTGTAAAAATATAAAAAAAAGTTGAGTATATTATTACCTTCTTTAGACCCTTATAAAGCAAGAGCCTTATGCACTAGATAAGATGACTTTGATTGTCAAGTTCAACACATTTTTAAAGGGAATGATGATCATATTTTAATTACTAAATTGAAAGTTTTATAAAAGTTGGAACTGAATTGAAAATGTTTTAAAAATTAAGCATTTTTAAATTTTTTATCCCAAAAATTTATATTAAAATATAATTATCAAAATATGTCACTAAACTGAGTTTTAATCAATAATTTTAAAATTGGAGGTAAAATGACTAAAAATTCTATTGATTTAATAAACTATTAATTTTAGTACAAATAATTAAAAAATATTATTAGTCATATAAATTTAAAATTATAAATAATAAAAATTAAATTAAAATAAGAAAAATATAAATAAAATAATTTTAGTAAATAAAATATTTCATAAAAAATATATTGTTAGTAATATAAATTCAAGTTATAATGAAGAAGATGTTATGTTAGACTTGTTTTCTATTAGTTGAGGGTATAATGGAAAATAATAATTATCAGAAGGTCATTAATGGAAAGTAGAATTTCTACCGCAGAAGCACTTTGCTACCGCAACCTTCTTTCTACTTATCAATTTCTGTAGTAGCACTGCACTTTCCTCTAACCTTTGGTTGTGTACCCGCAGATCCAAACATGTGACTACGTTTGGAAACTAAGGTAAATAAGTACTTATCCCCATCATACCGTAGATCCAAATGCAGCCTTATATTCAAATTGAAACTAACGAGAGTCAGAGATTGATAAAAAAGTGTTGGTTAAGTAGGGGAGTTAGGAGTTCCCTACATACGTAATCTTCTTTTGTTAAACGAATTAACTAGCTTTTCTGTATCTATTTTTTATCTTGATTTTCTTAAATGGCCCAGTTCTTCCTAAGTTCACTATCCATAACACTCGCAATAAATGTGCGAACTATTGCCATAATTTTAATTAATTAATCAATTAATTATATTATTAGTTAATTATATTTTATATGTGTGTTAACTATATTTTTTCCAATCAATCAATTTATTAGAAAAAGCAATTAAAAAAAGACATAAACCAAGTGTAAGTTAGAAACTACAATATTTTCTTCATTATTCATTATGCACTGTCTGTATGTGTTTGCACGTGTGTGTGAGATGGAGAGATAGAAGAAAAGTGATTTTGACAACTTATTCATGGAGAAAACATACTATGTAACATATAATATATGGAAAGTGGACTGAAAATATACAATAAAATGGTCATAACAGAGTTGGCATTTTGGTGCATGTCACACACGTTATTTCTTTTTTTTAATTTCATTAAGCACATATAAATACTAAATTGATAAAAAATGAAATAACTCTGCAAATATATTATGAAAGAAAAGCCAAGAATTTACGAATACTGGGTAAATGAAGCTTAAGTGTCACACCTGTGACACCTTTTCCTTTTTAATTATTTAAAATTTAATTTTTTAAATAAAATTTATGAGATAAAAAATTTTAATTTTAAAAATTGACGCAAGTTAGTGTTGGGTAACAGCATCGAAATTTTGGATGACGACACGTTGGGGAATCTAGGACTTTTGGGCGAGATTATGGTTGGAGACATGACAAAGGATGGTGGTGGTATGGTGTCTGTGTTCCAGGAGTTTTGTGTGTTTCATTGATGCGACTTGTTCTTTGTAAAGGTTTTTAACTCTTCTGTTATTTCCTTTAGTAGTTCATCATCAGATGGTAATGACTGTGGGATTTATTGAAGGTCTTAACACATGTAAATACTTGAGTTGTATTCCATGTATAATATCAATTACTTCCACGAATGTTGTAAAATGACTGTAAACTTCAATGTCATTTGCATGGAAAAAATACTTAGTCCTACTACTGATTATTTGTTGTTGGAAAACATTTTCTAGTGATACGAACCTCCATTTTTGGCTTCCTACAAACACTAATAGCAGCATATTCCTTATACAGATGACTATTGTTGATGCTTATGTCAGCGGGAGAAGGACTAATCCATTTAAAAAACAAGTCACAACTGCTCCTTTGTTATCCTCTCTACTCATTGAAGGCATTATACATAACATAAATGGCACTGTTTTTATTCTTAATGCAAGTTCATATTATTAATTTCTGCTTCTTTTCGCTAATTTTTTCCCTCATCAATTTGTGAAGAGTTTGAAGTAATTAAGAGCATTAGATCATGATAGACTGGTAATAATATCTGGTAGGGTCGGGGAGAACCTGAGGTCCCTTTTACCCTCACTTTCTCCAAGATCAGGTTCTACCTCCCGCATCTCAACTTCACTCTCAAAATTAACATCCTCATGCTCCTCTACTTCACCCTCAACATCTACTTCCCCTTCACCCTCACCCTCATATCTTAGCTCTCCCTTAGCTTCATCCTAGAGAAAGCAACATCATAATTAAGAGAAAGCAACAACCAACCTACTGCATGTTGAGACCTGATAAGGAGATTTATAATCCTGCCAAAAATCAATTTCCTCAAAAACAAAACAATATAATCAAGCCAAATGTATTACAGTAAAGCAAAAGGAATGCAATTAACATAGTATTTCCCAATTCTCCAAAACAATTGATCAAAGGCTCAATCTTTCCCTCCTCAAATCGAAAAAATCAAACCCAAGAAAAATACCCACATTCTGAAATCCTCGAAATACCATAGAAATCAAACCCTAAAATCACACTTAAATGAAGTAACAACATCATATACACAAACACAAACATCATCAAACACTGAAAAGAAGCAGGGAAACGAGAATGGGGGTGGAAATAAGGGGTTATAGAGACATAATTGGGCCATGGACTGGATTCGTGCTCAGAATCAATTTCTTCCTCTTCTTTGGACTGATCGTGGAAGAGGTTCTGCATCATCTGGTGTAGATATCACAAAGGTTCTAATATGAGAGTTTAGACCATTATGAACCAAAAACTTCATTATGATTTGAGAATCAAAAAAGAAGAAAAGCTTCTTTTACATTTTCTACTAATTTAGTAACTTACAGGTCTTTTGATTAAGTTTGTTAGGATGACAAAATAAATAATACTCATGCATATGATGATAAGTCGCAATAAAGTGATTTAAATTTAAGTTAAAAATTAAAATTATGATTACACATAAAAATTAAGGTAATTATATACTCTTCACTCGATATTAACGCCTACAATGCTAAGCTTGAATTAGTAGAAGATGATTTGCCTGCACAATCATTTGTATGCTAAAGAAATAACCATTGAGAAATTGAATATAGAATAATATTTTAAATTTTATTTAATATATTTAGTATTTAGTATTTAGTTATTGTAGCAAAATTAACAAATACTTGTATACTGTAAATGTAACATATTAAAATTTTGAAAAAACTTACATGATAACTTTTGAAGATTGTTAAAAATAAATATATGCATATATAATATTGTCTTTATATATTTTTGGTGCGAAAAAATCTATTATGATCATATTGAATGAATAATAAAAATATTTATTTTAAATTTTATTTTATATATTTAGTATTTAGTATTTATAGCAAAATTAATAAATACTTGTATACTGTAATTCTAACATATTAAAAATTTTAAAAAAGCTTTTACATGATAACTTTTGAAGATTCTTGAAAATAAATATATGCATATAAAATATTGTCTATATATACTTTTGGTGCAAAAAATCTATTATAATCATACTGAATGAATTAAAACAAATATATTTATTTTAAATTGAATATAGAATAGTATTTTAAATTTTATTTTACATACTTAGTATTTAGTTATTATAGCGAAATTAATAAATACTTGTATGTTGTAAATGTAACCATATTAGCAATTTTAAAAATTTTACATCATAACTTTTGAAGATTCAGATACATCAGGAACGCTCTTGAGGTATTCTTGGATTATCACAAAAGAGTTATATCGAAAAGGTACTTAAAAGGTTTGGCATGCAAGATTGTAAACCAGGTGATACCCCCGTGTCTAAAGGAGATAAGTTCAATTTAAGTCAATGCCCCAAGAATGACTTTGAAGCTAAGGAAATGCAGAAGATTCCTTATGCTTCGATTGTTAGAAGTCTAATGTATGCTCAGGTTTGTACACATCCGGATATTGCATACATTGTTGGAATGCTAGGGAGATATTTAAGTAACTAAGGATTGGGTCACTGGAAAGTAGCCAAATGGGTCATGTGATACTTGCAGAGAATGAAAGATTATATGCTCACATATAGAAAATCGAATAGGCAAGAGATCATTGGTTATTCTAATTTCGATTTTGCTGGATGCCAAGATAATAGGAGATCCACTTCGGGCTATATCTACCTACTTGCTGGAGGAGCTATTTCTTAGAATAGTGCTAAGAATCAAAACGAAAATGGTATTGCTAAAACAATAATATTAGCAAAAAGCAACTAGAGTGCAACAAAAATATTAGCAAAAAGTGGTTAGAGTGTAGGGATGGTCCAACTGTGTCAGTCGTTAATGATTTCAAATGGGGCGGGTAATGATGATGATGAAGGAGGTGTTAGGGGAAATAGTGTCCTCGTCTTGAATTCAGAGTGATTGGAGTAGGGTTTATGGAACTAACAAAATAGTAACCTTGCTAACTTGAACAACATCATGAAACCTATTTGCGAAATTGAATGATGGGCATCGATCAATTATGAAAAAAAATTTCACTAACTAGAATTTTATGCATTCATAAGACCTATATGTGATAGCTACACATCGCAAACTTACAAAAGCCATATCTTCTATAGATTTCTTAAAAAAGGACAACTGTAACTAAAGGCCAATTTTAATAAAAGGAAACATCTGACAGTTCCTATCATAAAAGGTAAACATTCTCACTAACCTTTTCTTTGTCCATAAGTTCTATGTTATCATTTGCATCAATGTATTTTTCATGCAAGGCTAGGGCAATTTCAGCGGCCCTTTTCTAATGTAACTGAACTTGAGAGTCAGGCTGTAAGATAAATCCTTGAGTCAAGCACACATTGTGATTTGAAATGTGAAAAAACAATGTTTTATATACCGGTCATAACTATATCAATTGCAGATGATCATCTAGGCAAATCCCAAATATAATATATTTATATGTCATATTCTGGATATATTAATTGCAAGAATGATTGTTCCTAATCAGAATATGATATCGTTTACTATTAGATCACCATTGCATTTTATGAGTATAACCACATTACCCATTTTATTGCAACACCGCCTCTCTCTTGTTTTATGAGTTGAAAAGGAATACAAGGATAATGGTAGATTGAGAGAGCATATTGTCAAAATTCATTCCCAGTTGCAAACAATGAAAAGTGAATATCAACAATTTAAGCACTACCCCCTAAAGAACTCAGCAACTTAAAATAGCATGGAAAAAACTTTGAATGCCCATACTAGAATAGCTTTTTCTATTGGTGATCCAAAAACCTCAAGTTCTCCCCCACCCTGCCAGAGAGTATTACCAGTCTATCGTAATCTAATGCTCTTAATTACTTCAAACTCTTCAAAAACTTATGAAGGGAAAAAATAAGCGAAAAGAAGCAGAAATTAATTATATGAACTTGCCTCCGGAATAAAAACAGTGTCATTTTTGTTATGTGCAATGCCTTCAGTGAGTAAAGAGGATAACAAAGGAGACAGATGTGACTTGTTTTTAAGGTGGATTAATCCTTCTCTCGCTGGCATAACATCAACAATAGTCATCTGTAAAAGAAATCTGTTGCTATTAGTGTGCGTAACAAGCCAAAAGTGGAGGTTTAAATCACTAGAAAAATGTTTTCCAACAAGAAATAATCAGAAGTAGGACTAAGTATTTTTTCCATGCAAATGACACTAAAGTTTACATTCATTTTGACAACATTTGTGGAAGTAATTGATATTGTACATGGAATACAACCCAAGTATTTACAAGTGTTAATATCTTCAATGAATCACCACAGCGATCACCATCTGATGATAAACTGCAAAAGGAAATAATAGAAGAGTTAAAAACATTTACAAAGAACAAGTTGCATCAATGAAACACACAAAACTACTAGAACACAGACACTATACCACCACTATCCTCTGTCATGTCTCCAACCATAATCTCAACCAAAAGCCCCAGATTCCCCAACATGTCGTCATCCAAAATTTTGATGTTGTTACCCAGCACTGACCTACATCAATTTTTAAAATTTAATTTTTATCTTATAAGTTTTATTTAAAAATTAAAATTTAAATAATAAAAAATCAAAAATATGTCACATATGTGACTTTAGTGTCACACCTGTGACATAAATCAATTTTTTATTTTTTATTTTTGTCATTTTAATTTTAAATTTTTTATAAAATTAATGATAGCATAATTAAAATTAAAATCAATTTTTTATTAGAATAATATTAGTACAATTAAAATTAAAATGATAAAAAATAAAAAATAAAAAGGACTCACGGAATGTCACACCTGTGATTTATGTCACGTCCATGACACTTATATTACGGGCGTGACGATTATATTTAAGTAACTGAATCACTTAAAATTTAAGCAAAAACTACGGCGTTTTATTAACCGGAGAGAGTTAATATAGAATAAGTTTAGACCGAGTATTCGTTTGTTCTCTGTGTTGACAAGCTATCCTCAAATGCATCGATGTGTGTGAGATGACAGTTGGGAGACGAGTCCCATCGAACCCAGTAGCTCATATAGCACCTGAAACAATCGCAGTAGAGCAACGGAGGATGGTCATTGCCAATCTTTCTACAAACTAAGGTCTTTGGAGTGCTATGAGTAGTGGACTTGCGGAGAAGTGATCATGATGTTGTTCTGTAGTGTTATTATGAACAATGTTGCAGGCTGAGGAAGATAAGAGATTACAAGAATGCTGCTGAAGCGATTAATCTTTAATCGACCCCATCCATTGGGGCCTTCTGATAACTTTTATTAAGCTTATTTAGGTGATTGTCTTTCCAGATATGTCATGAATCTTTGCTTTCTTTCATGTGTTATCACATTATATTATCAATGTCACTTTTTTTCTGGTGCGATATCGTTTCTTTTTTCTTTGATAGAATCCGAGCTATAACTTTTGGAACCGATAGTTCATAGGATGTGTGCCTAAGCTTGAAAAACTATTTAAATTGGTTGCTAGTCATGTGTCGGCTTAAAATCCGTTGACGAGAGGATAGTCTTAGGTTGGGTTTCCAAAGTAGAAGCAAATGGATTACATAGAAGAAAGAAAATTAAGTTTAATATTTAAAATTTTAATAAAATAAATAATAGTTAATAATTATTTAAATAAATAGTAGACACATGATAGTTACGTAATAAGTATAAAAATTTCACAAAACATAATATAGGGTTATTTTCATAACAAATAAAAAATTAGATATTTTAATGTAATTTTTTAAAGTTTAAAATAATATTATAAATTTAAAATTTTTTAATATACCCTAAAAAGTAATGTTATATTTCTTGCAAAGATAGGAAATCTCCAAGCACATGCTGATGTTGAATTCAAATTAGAAGGTTGTTTCTTATAAGACGATGTAAGACTTCTAGTTAATATTTCTTGTAAAGATACGAAATCTCCAAGCATATGCTAATATTGGATTCAAAATGGAAGGCTATTTCTTATAACAAGACGTAAGGCTATTAATTTGTTTGGTAAAGAGCTGATAAACTCTTTTTTAGCTGATTGACCCATTTCAGCTTGTTGACTTTATGAAAAAGCTGTTTGGGTTGTTTGGATATTAGCTGTTTGGGTTAGCTGATTCAACCAAACCAGCTAATTTTGAAGAATGAGTTAATTAAATTAGATATGTTCGTATCTCGCGTTTCAGCAAGATTCATAGTAGATGTTGTTGTTATTGTTGTTTCGATATGTATAAACTAATTTAACTTTGTCTAGAAAAATTTTTAAGGAACAATTTTTAAAATAACTATATTTTGATTTGTATGAAAAATGGTATTAATTAAAATATTGTTTTCAATGTCAAATAAGTTAAAAGGAACATAATCTTATTAAGAAATTAAATAAAAAACCTTCATTT
>JANQBM010857279.1:0-13526 GCA_025594535.1 Erythroxylum domingense | reverse complement strand
ACCATGCATTCATCTGTCTTACTTTGTTTATTTTTATTATTTTGTTCTTTATTATTTATTCAAATTGTTATGAAATTTGTTGAGATATGTTATTTTGTATTAGATCCAGATTTATTACATCTCTGTTTTACTCTGATATATCGATATGGATTTACATCTGACATTCAAGAATTTTTATATATGCAATTTTTACTCTTTCGAGATGAATTTCTCGAATGGTTTACATATAATTATGAGAAATATGATATAAATTATAAGCTCTAAGAATAATTGTTCTATTTGTTCTCAATTAGAACAATATATTCAAAAATAAACTATTACAGTAGAATCATATAGACAAAGTATAATAGAATCTGCAAATAAAATCATTCAGTATATTGAAAATCACACTTTAGAACCCATAAATTTAGCAGAATTCGAAGATCTTCAGTTAGAATTAAATATTATAAGACAAACTTATCAAGTATTTTCAAATGATAAGGACTCTTTAGTTAGATCATTACAATTACATAGGATTCATGTTCATAATACATTATGAATCATAAAGAAAAAGATTATGATATTTTAGATATAGATAGTTTAGAACTAGAAGAAAGTCAAGGAACTTTTCAATTAAATACTTTATTAACTCAAGAAAAACAAAAAAAATAGATAAAAAAAATTAAATTTAAGATCAGGACAAGATATACAATCATCGGTCATAAATAATTTATTTGATCGACAGAATATTATTTATTTTGGAAAAATGATTCATGAGACACCAATCCAAATGAATCAATGTAATGGACATATTCGAATAAGTTTAATAGATCAAGATCAAATTAGTAAACAATTAAAAAAGATTACTGAAGGTAAAAGAAATAAAATTGGTTATATATAATTATCAACAATACAAATATTATTAAAATCTACTTTTCAAGAAGGAATAGATTCACCAATTAGAATGGCTATAATAGATGAACGTATGACAAATTTAAATGATCAAATAATAGGAATGATGAATGATAACTTAGCATATGGAAAAATAAAATTTAATACTCACTTAAAATTAAGAATTCCATTAAGATCACAAAATTTAGATGACACTATCACTATTGCATATAAATTTTATAGAGAAAATTTAATGCATCAACAAGAGGTTTCTCAAGAAAATAGACAACAGGCAATATGGCGTTTGAATAATATGAAAATATGTAATCTATGTTTTTTAGATCAATATATTTGTGAATTTAAAAAATAGTATTACAAACTTGATAGGTTGCATTTCATGCATGGTTTATAGGATAATTTGCATTCATTTTGCATGTGTTTGTTTATTATCTGTTTGGTTTTGTGTGCTTTTATGTTTGTTACGTGTGCAGGAGACCAAAGTGGGGATTGAAATCGTAATGCAGGAGATTTGGGCTGTTTTGGAGAAGTTACGTGTTGTAAACAGATACGACATGCCCATGTCGTATTGAACAAGAACTGGGCCGAATTTATGGACGAGTTTTTAAGCCCATTCGTCATCTATTTTAGGCTGGATCTTTGTTGGAGACGTCAAACACCAGCTGGGAAGCCATAATGAAGAATCCAAATTGAAGACTAACTAGGAAACTTCTACTAATTTTGGCTACGGTTACGAATTGGAGGTTATAAATTCCTTATGGCATAAGGAAATCAGACGACCTTTTTACAACATTTGCTTCTCACTTTTGAACGTCCTCTCTTCCTTCGTCTGTTTTTCAGTAGTTAGTAGCCAGCCACCATCGTGATTATAGTTTTCATGATATTTTCTTGTGTTTTTAGGTTAGTTATGAACAACTAAATCCTTTTCTAGTCAGGGTGCTTGGATATTCAGCCATGGATGATTTGTAAGACTATGTTTTTATTTATTTATGCAATTCAGATATTTGTTTAATTCCCGTGCTTGAACTAGATTTATTATTGCTTAATTTATTATGCAATGTCACGAGTTGTGTGATTGATTAAGTGATAAATTGCTGAATAGGATAGTATTGTCGTGGATATTATTCTGTCAAAGTAACAAATTGGTTTTATCTTGCGAACGATATATGTTAGTGGTAAAATCGATAGAATTAAATAATCTGACTAAACAAATTACAACGTTTCCAAATTTATTGGTTAGGACAAGGGTCTTTTTCATTCTTAATGCAACTAGAGAATAATCTTGCCAGGGCGTTTCCTAGGGGTTATCTTTAAATTAGGGAATTAACTTGTCAAGACATTTCCCGGAGTTATCGACAAAGTAAGAAAAGATCGGTTAATGAGTGCGTTACCTTTGGCTATAACTTTGTCTATCTGAATTGTCTAATTTATCTTATAATGTTAATGATCGAATTTTCAGGCTGAATTGAAGAGTATCTTGGCTAGGTTTTCACCCATTGCGTTTTAATCTCATTTTATTTTGTTATTTGCTTACCAGACCTGTTTTGTGCCAATACCACATGCTCATGTCGTATCTGTCACTATAGCTCTCCTTTAATTTTCTGTGTTGTTTTTATTTTTTTATTTACATCTCCTGCAATATCAATCCTTTAATCTGTTATTTTCTAAGCATTTGAGTAACTCTGCATTGATTCCTTGTGGATTCGACCCGATTCACCACTAGCTACCTAGTTTTTGGAGAGTTGGAAATATATTTTTATTTTTGGTAGTTTGACAACCTATCAAATTTTGGCGCCGTTGTCGGGGAATTGTGTGTAAAGAGTTATTTGATTGTGTTTCTAACTTCTTTTCTAGCGTTTTGTATGCAGCCTTCCTCTTCTGCAGGTGAACTTCTGTTTGATCCTGAGATAGAGAAAACTACTGAAAGTCTAAGGAAGGAATCTAGATTACATAGGCAACAATCCACCACAATTCCTACGCCCCCACCAGAACAAGATCAGATCACTTTATCTTCATCTAGGTTAGATTCTGATACAGAACTAGACATGGCAGAGGCACATCCTAAGACACTACGAGAGATGCTCGCACCACCTGTGAATACCCAACCCCTATGCATTCAGTATCCGACTGGGGATGATGGGTTAGAGTTAAAATATGTACTTATTCAGTTGCTGCCGAAATTCTATGGGTTACAAACCGAAGATCCAAATCGACATTTGAAGGAATTTCATGTGATCTAAACTGGGTTTAAACCACGAGAAGTTATAGAAATTTAGATCAAACTTTGTACGTTTCCATTTTCTCTTGAGGGTGCTGCGAAAGAATGATTATTTTATCTACCTCCTTGTTCAGTTAACACGTGGATTGACATGGCAAAATTATTTTTAGAGAGATTTTTCCCTGCATCTAGAGCTGCGAATTTGAGGAGGGAAATCTGTAGTGTGAAGCAGCATGATTCTGAATCTTTGTATGAGTATTGGGAAAGATTTAAGAAGATGTGTGTGAGTTGCCCACAACATGGTATTACTGAATAATTCCTTATTCAGTATTTTTATGAGGGGTTGATAAAAGAAGAGAGAAGAGTCATTGATGTTGGGAGTGGAGGGGCGTTAGTGAACAAAACCCCTCAAGCAGAGCGAGAGTTGATATCAGCCAACTGGCTGGAAATTCGCATCAGTTTAGCATACACACTAATACTACCACGCGAGGAGTGCATGAGGTAAGGTTTTCTAGTCTTGAATCTAAACTGGAAAGACTAACTAATTTGTTGGAAAAGCAATTTATTGGTAATGCTAGCACTGTGCAACATGCCCACAAACCTTCTTCAACATGTGGACTTTGTTTTTCTCAAGAGCACCCAACTGATGCATATACTACCTTGCAAGAGGATGAAACGGTAAATTTCATAGGTAATTATGGCAATCACAACCGGAAATATGATCCTTTTTCGTAAACATATAATCCAGGTTGGCGTGATCACCCTAATTTGAGGTATGGGCACGGAAATAACCAACATGGGCAACACAATCCACCTCGATAGTACCAATAATAATCAAGGCAAGGTAACGATGATGATTTAAAGATGTTGCTAACAAAATTTATTGAGAAAAGTGACAGCAGGTTTGGAGCTCTTGAGACACGCATAGATCAACTAGCCTCCGCGATGACAAGGATGGAAAATCAGGGTAGGTTACCCTCCCAACCAAAGGTAAAACTAGGGCATAATGTCAGTGCTATCACACTTCGAAGTGGAAAGGAATTGGAGGCACCAGACCCGAAATAGACAATACGACATGATCACATCGCATCGACAAAAATAGAAAAGGCAAAGAAGAAGAAGGCCACTGATGATATAGAGGTGTT
The DNA here is from genome assembly GCA_025594535.1 of Erythroxylum domingense. NCBI lineage: Eukaryota > Viridiplantae > Streptophyta > Magnoliopsida > Malpighiales > Erythroxylaceae > Erythroxylum > Erythroxylum domingense. The sequence goes on along the minus strand of JANQBM010857279.1, from coordinate 9,275 downwards.
TGAGACTTTGAAGAAGGTTGAAATCAATATCCCCTTGTTGACTGCAATCAAGCATGTACCAAGGTATTGTAAATTTTTAAAAGAGTTATGCACAGGCATGAATAAGTTGTGTGATAATGAGAGGGTATTCATGGGAGAATCAGTCTCGGCAATGTTATAAGGTAAGCTACCCATTAAGGAGCGTGACCCAGGTATGTTTGCTATCTTATGCAAAATAGGTAATGTATACATTAAGCAAGCTTTGTGCGATTTAGGAGCTTCAATTAATTTAATGCCGTATCTATTTAAACTTCTTTGAATGTGGGTCCTTTGAAACATAACGTGGTTGTCTTAACCTTAGCGGATAGATCAAGTGTCTTTCTAGAAGGGGTGTTAGAGGATGTCCTGGTTCAGGTTGATGGATTAGTATTTTCGGCTGATTTTTATGTGTTGAATATGGATGATAGGAATACTAGAAATTCTGGCATGATTTTACTAGGACGTTCGTTTTGAAAACATCTAGAACAAAAATAGATGTACACCCTAAAACCATGACAATGGAATTTGATGGTGCTGTGATTAAATTTGATATCAATAAAGTAATAAAACACCGAAGTGATTATGCATCTGCTTTCGCCGTCAATAGTGTTGACCCCCTTGTTGATAAGTTTTTGGAGTTTTGTGGTTGTGATGGTTTGCAAGTAGCCTTGACTAAAGACTTGACGACTCCAAAGTTAGCAAACTAGGATGAAAATTAGGTGTTACCAAATCGTTTGTTTAATGCAGTAAATGTTCTGAATGGAAATTAAATGCAGGTGGAAGAAAGTAAGTTGTGCAGTTCACTGGAGCCGATACGACATGACCATGTGGTTATTGTCAGAAATCGAATCTTGCCATCTGTATTGAAACTGCCAGATCTTAAGCTTAAGCCACTGCCCTCTCACCTTAAATACGCGTTTTTGGGTACTGGAGACACACTTCCAGTAATTATTTCAAATGACTTGAGTAACGTAGAGGAAGAAAGTTTGATCCGGGTACTTTAAAATCACAAAGAAGCTATGGGATGGACTATTGCCGACATTAAAGGTATAAGTCCAATGATCTGCATGCATCAGATACTTCTTGAGGATGATTACAAAACGAGTAGACAGCCACAACGTCGGTTAAATCCTCCAATGATGGAAATCGTGAAGAAATAGATTCTTAAGTTACTTGATGCACATATGATATATGCTATTTCGGATAGTAAATAGGTCAGCCCAACCCAGGTTCTAAAGAAAATGGGCATTACAATGATTAAAAATGATAAAGGGGAGTTGGTTCCGACACGCATTCAAAACAGGCAGTGAGTTTACATCAACTACAGGAAGCTGAACTCTGCAACACGCAAAGATCACTTTCCCTTGCCATTCATCGATTAAATGTTAGAGAGATTTATGGGTCGCACATATTATTGCTGTCTGGGTGGATATTCTGGGTTCCATCAAATTCCTGTTGCACCCGAAGACTAAGAAAAGATAACCTTCATATGCCCATTTGGTACCTTCGCGTATAAGCACATGCCATTCGGACTCTGCAATGCGCCAGCGACTTTCCAAAGGTGTATGGTAAGTATTTTTTCCGACTTAGTTGAGAAAATAATTGAGGTCTTTATGGATGATTTTACTATATATGGTGATTCCTTTGCATCTTGTCTAGAGAATTTAGAGAAACTTTTGAAACACTGCATTGAAACTAACTTAGTGTTGAATTATGAAAAATGCCATTTCATGGTTAGTCAAGGAATCATCCTAGGACATGTAGTTTCGTCTAAGGGGATTGAAGTTGATAGGGTCAAAGTAGATGTTATTAGATCTTTATCTTACCCTGTGAGTGTGCGGGAAGTTCATTCTTTTCTTGGCCATGCAGGTTTCTATTAGCGGTTCATTAAAGATTTTGCAAAGATAGCTCACCCTTTAAATTGTTTTCTATAAAAGATGTCGAATTTGTGTTTGGTGATGCATGTCGTGGTGCGTTTGACATATTGAAGGAAAGGTTAGTTTTGGCACCCATAATCAAGGTTCCAGATTGGGATTTACCATTCGAAATAATGTGTGATGCAAGTAATTACGTCGTTGGAGCTGTTCTTAGATAAAGAGTGGGACATAATCCACATGTAATTTACTATGCATCAAGAACCTTAGATGAAGCTCAAAAGAACTACACAAGCACTGAAAAGGAGCTCTTCGCTGTGGTGTTTACTTTGGAAAAATTCGGACCTATTTAATGCAAACTAAAGTGATTGTGTATTCAGATCATGCGGCTTTGAAATATTTGATGAACAAAAGGGATGCAAAGCCTAGGTTGATTCGATGGGTATTATTGCTCTAAGAGTTTAACATTAAGATAAGAGACAAGAAGGGAGCTGAGAACCTTGTAGATGACCATCTAAGTTGGATAAACATAGATTCCTAATCTGGAGAAGTGGTTTAAAGTGAGTTTTCAGATGAACAGTTGTTTCGAGTCAATACAACAGGTGCATGTCATAACCCGTGGTTTGCAGACCTAGTCAATTTTCTGACAAAACACAGATTTCTAGAGGATTATACGAGGGCACAGCGACATAAACTGAAAAGTGAGGCCAAGCACTACATCTGGGATGACCTATATCTGTGGAAGATGTGCTCAGATCAAATCATAAGGCGATGTGTACCCGAGGAAGAGATTTCTTCCATCCTCCAATTCTGTCATTCATCAGCTTGTGGTGGTCACTTTAGACCACAAAGAACAACAAGAAAGGTACTCGAATCTTGAATTTACTGGCCTGATTTATTTAGAGATTCATATGCCTTTTGCAAAGCATGCAATAGATGCTAATTTACAGGTAATATTGGTCGTAGAAATGAGATATCACAAACACCTGTTATAGTTTGTGAAATTTTTTATATTTGGGGCATTAATTTTATGGGACCCTTTCCCTTGTCTTTTGGTAATCAATATATTTTACTTGCTGTTGATTATGTTTCAAAATGGGTTGAGGAGAAAGCCACACGTACTAACGATGCTAAAGTGGTTGTCGATTTTGTGAAAGATAATATTTTTGTTAGGTTTGGCACACCGAAGGTTATTATTAGTGATCGTGGAGCCCACTTTTGCAACTGGGTTGTAGAAGCATTGTTCAAGAAGTATGATGTCACTCATAGGGCGTCAACTGCTTATCACCCACAAACAAATGGGCAAGCCGAGTTGTCCAATAGGGAGATCAAGAGCATCTTGGAGAAAACGGTGAATGCCTCACGTAAGGATTGGAGTGCATGCCTTAAGGATGCGTTGTGGGCATATTGAACCGCTTACATGATGCCATTAGACATGTCACCCTATCGACTAGTCTATGGCAAGACATGTCACTTACCCGTGTAAATTAAACATCGTGCTTTTTGGGCGGTGAAAATGTGCGACACAAGTCATGATGATGCAGGGCAACAACGTAAGCTTCATCTCCAAGAGCTTGAGGAAATCCGCAACAACGCTTATGAGAATGCCATGATTTAGAAAGTTAAAACCAAGGTATTTCATGACAAAAAGATTGCTGAAAAGAGGTTTAAAATTAGTCAAAAGGTACTTCTCTTTGACTCTACTCTTAAACTTTTTGGAGGTAAGTTGCGCTCTAAGTGGGTTGGTCCATTTATTGTTGCAAAAGTTTATGATAATGGTGCTATTGACATTCAAAGCTTGGATACTTCAAAAAATTTTAAAGTCAATGGACATAGATTGAAACCCTTCTATGAAGGATTTGAACCACGCTTAGTTGAGGTACAATACGTAAGTAAACCCAATTATAACTAAGCATGGCCTAGTCAAGCCAAAGACGTTAAACAAAGGCGCTACTTGGGAGGCAACCCAAAGAATTTTTAATTTTAAGCCTCAATTTTTATTTTTATTTTTATTTTTTATTATTTTGTGTGTTATTTCATTCATTTTGTAGTGATTTATTTTGATTTTGAAAAAATAAAATAAAATAAAAAGGGCTTCAAGTTTACCTGTTGTTTTGGAGTGTTTATATAATCTACAGGACAAGTGTGTTAGGGTGTGCAGATAAGGTTCCAATTTTTGTTACACAGTGAAAAGTTCAAGTGTGGGGTTTAACATTATTTCAATCAAAGGGGGGACATTAATGGAATTTTTGTAAATAAGGGCAACAACCTAAGATATTTTTGGTACTCTTTGACCTATTGCATCTTTAAAATACACACCCACCCACTCTCCTTTTCACCGACATTCTCCCCACCCCACCTCCCACTATTTCGGCTTCTCTCTCTTCCATACCCACCAACATGGCACGCACCAAGGGTCAACCTTTTAGAAGTCATTCCCATACACCCATGATCAACCCAGCCATACCCACCCCTTCCTCCACCATTATTGCACCTTCCTCTACCCCATTTAGCGTCCCTTCTTCATCTCCAGTCGCTCCTAGCCGTTCTAGACTGCTTCATCGCTCTGACCAGCAAATCACCGAAATTCCTGGAACACCCATTATCCCGACACCCACGGTGGACCTCAAGACTGAGGCGCCTCCCTCTCCCAAAGCCACCGACGACTTCGCCACCAAAGCCATTCCACGTAGCTGTCGCGCATGCTCCCAAGGAGGAGCCCGAATGCAACAAAATACCCAAGAAGGACGGGCAGTGCATGAAAATCTTGGGTTCACTAGTCAGAAGGATATTCGTGCGCCGCAGGCAATTATGAAGCGACCAATTTGTGATGTGAGGTATGTTCCTCCTATTGTTCTCCACAACTTTGGTTTGGAATCCCAATTTCAAAAACTCATTCATTCTTTTGGTTTCCAAGTGTTCTTTGAATTGGATGGCATTAATGCAGTTAATGAACTTGTTTGGGAATTTTTTACTTCTTTTTAATTTAAAGATCATGCCGGTAAAGATACTGCTTATCTTGATACCGTATGTTTTCTTCTATTGCAGCAACCATTTAACATGAGCTTAGACGATTTCAATGTTGTACTAGGGTTTGAAACCGAAATGAACATTGAATTTCCTGATTATATTAATGCATTTTTAGAATACCCAGATGTGTTCAATGAGATTTTAACTTATGGTGCTTTGTCTACGGATACTGATCCCTACAATGCATCCACTTCCAAAGCCACTACTTTGCACGACCCAGTATATCGCTTGTTTCATAGGTTTTTGGCCTATAACTTTTCGAGCAAATTATACAACTCTCATATTTTGTCGCGACCAGAATTATTTTTGATTTGGTGTGCTGAACATAATTATAAGGTTAACTTAGGATTTTTTTATGCCTCCCAAATCAAACACATTGTGAGTCGCAGCTCCCACCCTTTGATTTTAGGTTAGCTCATAACAAAGATGGTCATTCAATTGTGCGGTTTTGATCCCACTGGACAAAACCAATTAACAGTGGGCCAACCAGCCCAGCCACTATATTTTGCTTCTCTTTGCAGGATGAAATTGGTGAAAGCAACAAAAGGTGGTCAATTCCAATTGATCGAACCGGAGGATGACCCTCGACGTACTGAACACGTACTACCCACAGACCTGGTTGCTGAGATTGCTGCCTTACGTCGAGAGCAAACATATTTGCGGCGCATCGTTCATAAGATAGAGCACAATGTGGCAGCCTTATTTAGTTGCTTTTGCACCGAGCCCCCTCCATTCCCCCCGTCACCATGATCCTGGTAACTTCTGTCCTTCTTCCACTCCTTTAATTTATATTGTCTTGTCTTTGTTTACATTGTGAAAAATGTAAATTATAAGTGTGGGGTGGGACGACTGTTGACTGTTTTCCTTTAATTTTTCATTTTAAGTGTGATTTATCATGTTGAGTCACAATAGGACATGTGCATGTCGTAATGCTATATTGGTTGCAATTATATTTTGTCTTTTCTGCCTGCATGGTTTACATAGCTTTGCATGGGTCTACTTGATACAACATTGTCATGTGGTAACTAGTTGCACTTGTTAGTTTGTTTATTTTCATTTTTTGAATGTTCATGCATCAATTAACATGCATAACAGAGTAAATCCCACCTTAAATAGTCTTATCTTGATGTGATTTGAAAAGTTCAACTATTTAAGTGTTTTTAGCTTAATTAATCTATTTTTGACTCCCATCCTAGCATAACTTGAACTAACCAATACACTTAGAATCAAATAGGCCCTCGACAAAATACACCTTATAGGAGTAATAGCATACACCGCACAAAATTAACCGTGAGATTTTTGAGCCGCTTAAGAGGGAGTACAACATTACATATACTCCATACTTCTTTTGTGTGTGCGTGTATAGTGTATTCCCTGCCAGAATCTAACATTTGAGTTCCTATCAAAGCCACATTTAGTACATCGAGATGAAATTAAGGCATTGTTTGTGTAACACTTTGTTATCCAATTTCTTTGAGTATCCCACCTAGTGAATTATCCCTTGTAGTCCCCATTTGAGCCTAAGACCTTTCTTTGTCCTTATGTTAAAAACCCAATAAACTGTATCCTTTTTCCTTCTTTAGCCCCAGAATTTGACACCCAACTAAGAGGAATTTGTCAAGTAACATGTGTCTATTTTGTTGAATCATATCCTTCATGTGTACAATGTTTACTTCATGCTCCTAGTTGTTGCGTGGTGTTAGGCGTGAGAATTAGAAAACAATTCGGGGGAGAAAAAGAAAAAAAAAAGAAAAAGAAAAAAATAATAACAAAAGAAAAATATATATTCAAATTCAAAATTGTTTTCCTCACCCGAAACAAGATTTATGAGAAACACCTTGATGAATGAATGGAGAATGATGATTGGATAGGAAGGAATGGTTCGGCCAACTTGTGAAAAATTCTATGGTTATATGTGTCGTATAAGATATGTATTACTTGGTACATACTTTGCTCCTCTTAGCTTCTCTTCCTTTGTTAAACCCTAATAGCCACAGTACAAGCCTTTAAAAGACCTAGTTGATCGATGTGGGTTTTTTAATCCGAGCTAGTGGTAAAGATTGGACTCTATGTCAGCACTATAGAAAGGACTACTATGCATTAATTTTGAGAGAAACACTACACCCGAAAAGTTTACATGAGTGTTGAGTGAAATCGGAGAGGGTGTGGGTGTTATTGCTTTCTATAAGGTAATGTCGAAGTGGCTAACATTCCTAATTAATTAGGAGATCGATCGTTCATGCATCATTTATTTGATTCTATGATTGTATTTTGTTGGCTTAGGAAGTGTTGGGTATGGGAGAAAGAATGGTGATAAGAGGTTGGAAGCCTTAAGGTTTTGAATGGATTGAATACTTGAGGACAAGTATTGTTTAAGTGTGGGGTTATTTGATAGGTTGCATTTCAAGCAAGGTTTATAGGATAGTTTGCATTCATTTTGCATGTGTTTGTTTATTATTTGTGTGTTTTATGTGCTTTTATGTTTGTTACGTGTGCAGGAGACCAAAGTGGGGATTGAAATCGTAATGCAAGAGATTTGGGCTGTTTTGGAGAAGTTACGTGCTGGAAACAAATACGACATGCCCATGTCGTATTGAGCAAGAACTAGGCCGAATTTATGGACAAGTTTTTAAGCCCAATCGTCATCTATTTTGGGCTGGATCTTTGTTGGAGATGCCGGACACCAGCTGGGAAGCCATAATAAAGAATCCAAATTAAAGACTAACTAGGAAACTTCTACCAATTTTGGCTAGGTTTATGAATTGGAGGCTATAAATTCTTTATGGAATAAAGAAATCAGACGACCTTTTTACAACTTTTGCTTCTCACTTTTGAATGTCCTCCCTTCCTTCCTCTGTTTTTTAGTAGTTAGTAGCCAGCCACCATCGTGATTGTAGTTTTCATGTTATTTTCTTGTGTTATTAGGTTAGCTATGAACAACTAAATCCTTTTCTAGTCAGGGTGCTTGGATATTCAACCATGGATGATTTGTGAGACTATGTTTTTATTTGTTTATGCAATTCAGATATTTTTTTAATTCCCGCGTTTGAACAAGATTTATTATTTCTTAATTTATTGTGCAATGTCACGAGTTGTGTGATTGATTAAGTGATAAATTACTGAATAGGATAGTATTGTCGTGGATATTATTCTATCAAAGTAGTGAATTGGTTTTATCTTGCGAACGATGTATGTTGGTGGTAAAATCGATGGAATTAAATAATCTAACTAAATAAATTACGGCATTTTCGAATTTATTGGTTAGGACAAGGGTCTTTTTCATTCTTAATGCAACTAGAAATTAATCTTGTCAGGGCGTTTCCCGGGGGTTTTCTTTAGATTAGGGAAGTAACTTGTCAGGGCATTTCTTGGAGTTATCGATAAAGTAAGAAAAGATTGGTTAATAAGTGCGTCACCTTTGGCTATAACTTTGTCTATTTGAATTCTCTAATTTATCTTATGATGTCAATGATAGAATTTCCAAGTTGAATTAAAGAGTATCTTGGCTAGGTTTTCACCCATTGCGTTTTAATCTCGTTTTATTTTGCTATTAGCTAACCAAACCTGTTTTGTGCCAATACCACATGCTCATGTCGTATCTGTCACTATAGCTATCCCTTAATTTTCTGCGTTGCTTTTATTTTCTTATTTACATCTCCTCTATCCCTTAATTTTCTGCGTTGCTTTTATTTTCTTATTTACATCTCCTGCAATATCAATCCTTTAATCTGTTATTTTCTGAGCACTTGAGCAACTCTGCATTGATTTCCTATAGATTCGACCCGATTCACCACTAGCTACCTAGTTTTTGGAGAGTTGGAAATATATTTTTATTTTTGATAGTTTGACAACCTGTCAAAACTAGCTAGAAATTAACAAGAAATTTAATTCCACTATATCTTCAATTTATTATTATAAATCACAAAGTCAATCATCATAATCATCAACTGAATCCCAATACAACATTTATTCAATTAGTGATTTAGAATAAAATAATTAACGCTTATGTAGACACAGGTGCAACAATTTGTATATATATATATATGTGTATGTATAATTGGGAAGAAAAGTTGTTCTTCTATTTCATGTACAGTATGTATATTTTCAACATTACATGAAATAGAAGATTAAATTTTCCTCCCAATTCTCTTCATCACCAACATGTATAATTATCAGAGGGAAGTTGTATTAATAAGACTAATACAACTTCATCAATTATTAGTTGTAGATATACTAGACAACTATCTCTAATTTGGATTAATTACAAAGACTATATATGTAACATCCCGTTTTCATAGAACGGGTCGGACCAGAGAAACGGGTCCAAGTGTGGAAAAGCAACACATCTCATGC
>JANQBM010857270.1:0-13527 GCA_025594535.1 Erythroxylum domingense | reverse complement strand
ATAAGCAATTTTCTGATCTTTATAATATGTTTTCCAAAGTTAATATTAACCTGCCTTTGTTAGGTGTGATCAGAAACATTCCAGCCTATGCGAAGTTCTTCAAGGAACCAAACACCAAGAAACGAAAGTTCGAGCTAAATGAGATGGTGATTGTTTTAGAGGATGCAAGTGCGGTGCTACAGTAGCAATTACTCCCCAAATTGAAGGATCCAGGGAGTTTTCTTGTGAAAGTATCAATGGATAATGGTGATGAGGTTAAGGGTATGCTTGACCTTGGGGTGAGTATAAACCTTATACCTCAATTTATTTGTGAGAAACTGGATCTAGGACAATTAAGACCAACCAATATGTGCCTACAATTAGCTGATTGGACAATCCGTTATCCGAAAGGAATAATGGAAGATATGTTGGTGAAGGTTAGCAGATTGATTGTTCTTGCAGACTTTGTGGTCTTAGACATGAGGGAGGTTAAATAGAAAAGGAAGGAGCACGCCATACTCCTAGGGAGGCCTTTTATAGCCACTACTAATACTTTGATTAACGTGAAGAACGGAAAGTTAAGCATTACTGTTTTAGGAGAAACAGTAGAATTCTCAATCTTTAATGTTGAACCTATTCCTACAATTACTGTTTATGAAGAATGCTCTCGTGTTGATCAGTTTAATCCTACAGACTTTGATTTTGTATTATAAGAAGAAGAAGAAAAGAAGTTGAGCTTGGTGAGGGAGATTGATAAGTGTTGTGAATTACTGGATGACACAACTACGAGAGAGGTTAGAAAATTTTTAGAGAAGAAGACACATCAAGAGAAGACAACAGGGGAATCGATCAGTTTGGACGATCCACCTTGAGTGTAATGCTTGAGGTGTCCAGCTAAAAGACATTAAAGAAGCGTTAAATGAGAGGCAATCCATGTCATTTCTCTTTTGTCTTTCAATTTAGTTGTTTGTTATTTGTTTTAGTGAAACTTGACTTAATCTATTTGTTTTGTGTGCACAGGCCTTCCTTTCAATCTCTTCTGTTTGTCTTCATCGCAGCTATCTCCACTCCTCAATTTCAAAAGCCATGCTTATTGCCATGCTTCATACATTATCGATGCAGCTACCACCACACTTTTGTATTGTATTCCTTTCCCTATTCTTTTTATTGTCCACATTGCATACAATTTAATTTCTTTTGGTTTTTAATGTTTGTCCTCGTTCATGTTAATTTTTGTCTTTTGACCTAGAACCCTCTTTTACCTTTTTTTGTGTCACATTAGGAATAATGTGATGTTTGAGTATGGGGGAGTATTAATTACGTATTACGTGTTTGTTCCCCCATTTATTATTTAGAGATGTATGATCATTAAATGAAATCAATCGGGATTAGAAATGCATAATATAAGTGAATGAGTATACTTGCATGTTTAAACTGTTTAACTTGGATTTTGGTTAAAAGGACATTAGCTTGTTGTGACAGATGAATGATGATCAATAGTTTACGTATGCTAAGTTTTAATATTTATAACCTCGATAATATCGTAAGCATACGGGTTTTTCACGTAGTACCTAAGGTATTGATCCCACGATGAGGAGTAATTTAATCCTAAAATCTAAGGCTTGACTCAAATTTACAATAAATCAAAATAACAAAATAATGCAGAAAATTAATCAATCCATCAATCAATCTCAAGAATTAAATTCAGAAATTATAAAAAAGATAGCAATTTGTACAACCCAATCAAGAATCAACCTAGGAACTACCAATTAAGAGAAAGTTTTAATCTGACTTTAATGAAAATCTAATTGATTATGAAATTATTGAATTACTGTGTCTAGACAGTTCTAGGGTGGATTACTCTCGCTCGAGTTATAATCTTTAACCCTAATTAATAATCCCTAATTAGATTATGGAATTGCAATATCTCAATTCACAATTTACCAAAAACCTAATTTAGTTTTGAAATTGTCTAATAACCGACCCAAACCTATGCACGATCTCTCGCTACACAAATTTAATGGTTTGATTCAATTCTTTATCTATCAAACTACTTAGCTCTTGTTAGTCCAATTTGATGATATTCACTTAGTTCACCTTTTCAGTTTGTTACCGACATATTAAAAACAGAAATTGAATCATGAATAACTCAATAAAATCGCAATAAATCAAATTTCATTAATATCAAAGACAAATCCCGAAGGTGAGTTTAGACAATATCCTCAACATTCAACAATCTATCATCTATGGCTATCTCAAATTCTATACAATTGTAAGAACGAAGTAAACCAAAAATAGTTCGGAATGGATGATGATAAAGGTAGCAATGGCAGAAAATCACTTGCTGCGAGAAATACTTCGCGTCAAACTTCTTCTCTATGTCTCTCTTCCTTCGTCTCCCTCCTCAAATCTCTTGATAAGCTCTCTGAGGTTTCAGAATTTGTCTGATGCAAAAGATGCTTTCTTTGTTTTTTATGATCCTTAAATACCTTAGAAGCCCTAGGATTCATTTGGGGTCAAAACGGTTAGAAAAGTTCCTTGAAATTTAATGTTTTCATTTATTTTCATGTCTGCCCGACACAGGCCACGATCGTGGCCTTATTGGCCAGGCCTGCCACTATTGTGGCCAGCATCTAAACCTTTCTGTCATGATCATGGACAAAGTTTCACAATCGTGGCTTGGTTTTGGCCTCTCTGTCATGATCGTGACCAAAGTGTCACGATTGTGGCCTAGATCCTAGTGGCTCACATCTTTCTGTCATGATCGTGACCTATTATGCCACGATCTTGGGTCTTAATTTTGGCTCGAAACTTTTCAAAACTTCTTCGTTTTTTGTCGTTTACCCTGAAACATTAACAAACACATCAAGGTACTTGAAAAACATAACATTTAAGCTCAAATACTCATACTAACCCATAAAAAAACACTTAAACATATAATTTAACACAATTAAAACCTAAACACACACTCATCATTCAAATTAACACTAAATACGTAACAAATTGAACCCTAAAATATAATGCAAATCACAACTATCAACATCCCCACACTTAAACGTTTGTTTGTCCTTAAGCAAACAAAACAAAAGACACAACACACACGCAACACACAATGCAATAATGAGGCAATGACTTCAACTTCATAAAATAAATTTGATCTTAAACAAAGTCATACAAGTTATATCTAATCATTAACATGCAAAATCTATATCTAGGGGCTTTGAACTAAATATACAAATTAATCGAGATCTAAGTGTTAATTTATTAACCCTTTTCAATTGTGCAACACATTAATAATTCTTTGGTCCTTCAGACTCTGTAATTGTTACTAAGTATATTTTCATGAAAAGTCAAGCTTATTAGAAGTCCGGTAGGTTTTTATTAAGAATACATTATTTTTATTTTATTTTTTAAATTTATTTATTTAAGCAGGGACTTAATCTTTTAGTCGGAGGCAAACATTAGTGATGAATGTCAATCCGGTTACTTGACTAAGTCATTTTATTAAACAGCTTGGTTGAAACGTTATTATAGCTTTTTGAAGTGAAGGCACACATTTGTGATGCATGTTAATTCTGTTACTCGGCTATATCATGTTTTCAATTAACTACTAGCTCTATTCATAATCTGAAGGTCAGTGGAATAGTTATTTATTTAACACACGTTTTTTATTTTATTTTATTTATTTCCTACTTTGTTGTTTTAGCTATTCGTTTCCATGAAAAATACTAGTAAAGCTACTTAAGTTGGGAGGCCTCAAATTATGAATGAATGTGACAATCTAGGGGGTGCTAAACTTACACTAAATCCTAATTAAGCTATATATGTCTCCAAAGACCCCTAATGCACTAATTTTGCAGGCTAATGATTATTCACAGCCTAATAGACTATGTTCAAAATTAAATAAATTTCACTTTATCTACGCCATTGACACATCCAAACAATTCATAAAATGCAACCTAACGTTATCATATCATATGCAAAATCACATATAAAATAAAACACATAACCTTCCCTATATTTGAACAACATATTGTCCTCAATGTGAGAAGGGAACAAATAAGCACATAAAAGACAAGAAGAAATATAAAATTAAGGTAAACAGAAACTAAATAAAAATAAATAAATAAATAAATAGAAAATAGAATTGAAGGCTAATTTGAAAAAGAAAACTAGGTTAGACAAATTCTCATGGAGATGGAGGTGGTGATAGTGTCGGAGGTGGTAATTGAATGCCCTGAGCCTTGAAATATCTATGGACATGATGGATATCCCGGCTCTGGCATCGTTGTGACCAGTCCATCTCCTTCATCATTCTGGTGTTCTTTGCAAGTGTTTTGTTAGTTTTGGAGATTGCATCCAGAACTTCCTTCCAACCTTGCTCTTCTTGCTCTTCCTCAGATTCTTTACTAGACTCTTTTGCCTACTGATGCGACGCTGAGCTTAAACTTGTCTGATTGGCCCCAATCCTGACATGTGTCTTTTCACTGATTTCCCTAAGTTCTATATTGTGGGAATGAAGGATCTCAGCCTATCATAGGTGGCGATGGTTTAGGAATTCATGAAGGTGAACAATTAACCCACTCCGATCCAAGCCAAAATATGTCGTAATGGAAGACACTATGTACCCCATTCCTAGATTGTTGCTCCTCTTGTGTGGAGTCGCAACAATAGCATTTAGCACATGTGTGGATATGCACATTGGAATATTGTAGTCCATACACCACAATATAAAAAATTCCTTTGTGGAACACTTGTTGGTTTCTGTTTTGTCAAAAACTACCTGACGCATAAATTTATGCAGCAACAAGTGTTCATGGATCGTATTATGTTATTATGAGCATTCTTGGCATGAAAATGCTCTATTCCAATGAGTTCATTCCAGTGTTGAGATGGATGAAAATCATCATACTAATCAATGATGGAGGATTCGGGGAATCCACATATATCGCACATGATTTCTATATTCAATTTATAAGCTCTTCCCTCAACCTAAACCATAATTCCTTGGAGTTCCTAGGGTCATAAGTCAGTGAAGTGAAAAATTCCAATGTGAGCTCTTGATAAACAGGAAATTGGAACAGTATAAATTAGGCCTACTGGATTCTCTTAGGTAGGTTTTCTACCCTTTCATACAACTCTAGCCTATCAAGTGTTTCAAAATCAAAGTATTTGGGAATCATAATCTATCTAGCATTAAGAGATCAGAAACAACTACCTTCCTCCTCTATGTAGATCAGGAAGGGGGCGTCAAAGTTTGCTGCTCGATTTCTTCTCCCACGTCCCGCAACTTGATTTCTTCCTGTTTGCTCCCGTCTATAGCATAATTCTTGGGAATTGAGTAGAATTTGGAGGAAATTTGAAGTTTGAAATTTTTAGAGAGATGTGAGAGCTTTTGTAGGCTTGAATTCTAGAGAGAAGTGAAAATGAAAGTGAATGTAAAAGTGAAGTTAGAACTAAATATATAATTGGTTAAAAGGGTAAAATGGTAAAATTTTCTTAAAAATTGCGTGCTCCCCTTATTTTGCATAGTCACAGGCCATGATCATGGCCTGCAGTTTTCCACCACTTCTTGATTTTTCTTCTTTTGTTTTTTTCCTAATCTTTTTAATTTCACTTCTTAATTCTTTTATGGCCCCTTTCACCTCTCTTTTACTTGTTTGATACATCATCCACTTTACTATGAGATCTTATTCCTTCATGATTTTATTCAAAACACCATAATCCTAACTACTGAATTTCAAACGTTTTTACAAAAATAAACAAGAAACTAATTTTCCATAGGTTGCTTCCCATGCAGCGCTTCTTTTAACAACAGTAGCTCAACGCTCTATTCTTGGAAACTTATCCAGGATCAATTATAAGCTGCTTGCTTCTACCTTTTTCATTCAACATAATTTTTGTAGTCTATAAGTAAGCTACAAATTACAAAATGAACAGAAGGACAATATTGATAAAGTTCAGAAAACCAATTAATTTCATCAATGTCCTTTTTAATAACAAACTATCACTAAAATAGGGAATAACGAAACTCCCTGAATCTTCCATTGAGTCCAACAGTTTGTCTAGTACGAAGGTGAGTTATTCTCTTTCTTCCTTAATCACCTTGTCTCCTCTGCTTCTTCTACTTCAAGAACGGAGACCTTCATCGCTTTTTCAAACTCTATATCTGTTGTCGTCTGTTCTTTGTCCTCTTGTTCTTCTGAATATTCAAACACATCAATTATCCTGAATGAACTACTAACCTTCAGATTCTTAATTACATCATTCATGTTGAATGTCATTTGATCATCATCAATCCAAAAGATAATGTTCTTTTCCTGAACACCACCCTAAGATTTTTCGATGTTCACATATGGTATATCAATAACTGGTAAATAATTGGAATGGTTGCATTATTTTCTTCATCTTCTTCTTTAATTTCTTGGACTTCTCTAAGGTCAAGTTTAGCTTGATTTCTCGCTAGTTCTTCTAACTGTACCCCATTCCTAAGTGTGATAGCCTGACATGGCTCTATTGAATTTACTTCATATTGCGCAGACAGTTTTCCACTCTGTGCTTACAAAATTCCCTGGAAAGTTAACCTATTCGAACCTCTAGATTGTGAATTAAAGATGCATGATCTTCTGCTAACTGCTTAAACTTCTCTTCCAATCTCTTCTGGTTCTCTTCCATATCTATGAGCTTATCCATGATTTTGTCCAGCTTGGAATCCCATAAACTGGATTCATCTTGTTTAAATTCAAATAGGTCTTGATGTGCCATGTGAGTACTTGCATTATTTGACTAATAAAAATTTGGGTGGTTCTGCTACCCCGAAGTGTACGGGTTCATATAAGGATGATGATTTTCTCAACCAAATTGGGGTTCCTTAAACTCTGCAAGCATCCCTTGCTCCCTATAATATACATCCTCCATGATCGTTCTTTTTATCTCTTCTTAACATTCAACTCTTTAGATGTCTCATTCTCATTTTAAGATGTTTTGATGTGTCTATACTTTACGCCTTAATTTTTTTAAAATTAAAAACAAAAGATAGTGAAAAAGCCTTAGACTAGAGAACTAAACTAATCGCCTCCCCGACAATGATGCCAAAAACTTGATCGACGGTTTACATATGCTAAGTTTTAATATTTATGACCTCGATAATATCACAAGCGTATGGTTCGTTCATATAGTACCTAAGGTATTGATGCCACGAGGAAGAGTAATTTAATCCTAAAATCTAAGGTTTGACTTAAATTCGCAATAAATCAAAATAACAAAACTAATGCAAAAAATTAATCAATCAAGCAATCAATCTCAAGAATTAAATTCAGAAATTATAAACAGGATAGCAATTTGCACAACCCAATCAAGAATCAACCTAGGAACTACCAATTGAGAGAAAGGGGGTTTTAATATGACTTTAATGAAAATTTAACTGATTATGAAATTATGAAATTATCGAGTCTATATGGTCCTAGGGTGGATTACTCTCTCTCGAGATATAATCATTATTACTAATTAATAATCCCTAATTAGATTATGAAATTGCAATCTCTCAATTTACAATTTACCAAAAACCTAATCTAGTTCTGAAATTGTCTAATAACCTACCGAAACCTATACACGATCTCTCGCTAAACAAATTTAAAGGTTTGATTCAATTCTTTATCTATCAAACTACCTAACTCTCGTATTTGATGATATTTACTCAGTTCACCCTCTCAGTTTGTTACTGAATTATTAAGAACATAAATTGAATCATGAATAACTTAATAAAATTGCAATAAATCAAATTTCATTAATATCAATCACAAATCCTGAAGGTGAGTTTAAACAATATCCTCATCATTTAACAATTTATCATCTATGGCTATCTAAAATTCTATACAATTTTAACAATGAAATAAACCATAAATAGTTCGGAATGGATGATGATGGAGGCAACGACGACGAGAAACCACCTATTCTCAGGAGTACTTTGCGTTAAGCTTCTTCTTCGTGTCCCTTTTCCGTCTCCTTACTCAAATCTCTTAATAAGCTCTCTAGGTTTTCAAATTTTGGCTGATGAAAAAAGTTGCTTTCTCTGTTCTTTATGTTCCTTAAATAGCTTGGAAGCCCTAGGGTTCGTTCGAGGTCGAAACGGTCTGAAAAGTTTCTCGAAACTTGACATTTTCACCCATTTTTATGTCTACGCCCTACTTGCCACAATTGTGGCTAGCGTCTAACCCTCTCTGTCATGATCGTGACCAAAGTGTCATGATCTTGGCCTAATTCTGGCATCTCTATCATGATCGTGACTAAAGTGTCACAATCTTAGCCTAGATCCTGGTGGCTCACATCTTTCTATCACGATCTTGTGTGAGCCACTAGGATCCAGGCCACGATCGTGACACTTTGGCCGTGGTTTTGGCCTGAAACTCTCCAAAACTTCTATGTTTTTCACCGTTTATCCTAAAACACTAACAAACACATCAAAGTACCTCAAAAATATAATATTTAAGCTCAAAGAATCATACTAACCCATTAAAAAACACTTAAACACGTAATCTAACACAATTAAAACCTAAACACACACTCAACACTCAAATTAACACTTAAGCCATGATCGTGATAGAAAGATGTGAACCACTAGAATCTAGGCCACGATTGTGACACTTTGGTAGTGATTTTAGCCTGAAACTCTCCGAAACTGCTTCGTTCTTCACCTTTTATCCTAAAACACTAACAAACACATCAAGGTACCTCAAAAGTATAACACTTAAGCTCAAAGACTCATACTAACCCATATAAAACACTTAAACACATAATCTAACACAATTAAAACCTAAAAACATACTCAACACTCAAATTAACACTAAATACCTAACAAATTGAACCCTAAAACATAATGCAAATCACAACTATCAAATGACACTTTTCATTTGGTAAGAATTTGAGCCTTTTGATGTATTAAACACCAATTTCAAGTATTCTTTGTTAAGAGTGTTCTTTCATGATTAAGGAACTCCAGAACATGCTTGCAAATACTTGTTGAGATCACATAATCTTATGCCAACGTTGAAATGATGAAGGCAATTATGATTTACCTTGTTAGCTTAAAAAGCCACCATAATGTCATCCTTAGTGAGCCCCCTTGAGCTTAAATGAATCTGTTTCTTTCTTTAAACCCAAAATATGAGCCTTGACCTTGATTACTTATTTGCTTCATTACACCTACCATAGGGGCAAGTTGAGCATTTGAAAAGGTATAATCAGGTTTAGGGAATAAGTATGGGGGAATCATAGCTTATAGTTGGCTTTTGAGTTAAGGATGGGTATGGTTGTAGTAATTTCTCTCCTCTGTGTTTTTCTTCCTTTAATTTTCTTATTTAAAATGAATAAATAAATATAGAAAAGAAAAGAAAAAGAAAAAATAATGGAAAATAAAAAAATGAATTGAAAAGAAACAAGGAAAGATAAGATGACCAGAAAATGAAAGAAGAGGAGAGACGTAAAAATAGGTAGTGCTAAATTTATTACGTGAGAGGAAAAATTTGAGTCTTTTATTTGTCATTTTTCCAAGTTACTTTAAATGCTCAATTAGCTCTATGGTTTTAAACTTTAATTTCATTTTTTCCTAACCTTAGCTCGATCCCATTACACCCGAAATAAAGAGCTTCGGATTGATGTTTGTGTTTGATATGAGTGGTGGAGATTGGATTAGTAAGCAAGCCTATGGTTGATACCTTACATGAAATGAACAATGAGTGAATATTTACTACCTTTGAATGCTTGAGAGGATGGAGAGTGGAATAAGTGTCAATCACACTTGTTGATGGTTCTTTGAATTAAAGTGCTTGTTGATTTTGGCTAAATATGTGAAGAATTGCTTGTCTATGGAGTATTATGAGTTTCAAGTTCTTAGATTGTGTTTATTGAAATGATTGTTGATATCTTTAACTATTATTTGGGAAATTTGTTGTTTTCATTGTTTGTTCTTCTATAGTCTAGTGCACTTTATTATGCTTAAGGATAAGCATAGTTTAAGTGTGGGGAAATTGTTGTATCTAATTTCTATTTCTTTTAATTTCCTTCATATCTTGATTTTAGTTACAAATCTTGTGTTCTTATCCAAATGTGAGATTAATTGAGTGAAAATGGTGTGAACATTGCATGAATGTTAATTGGGTCATTTTGTGAATTTTGCATTAAAACACCAAAGTCACGTAATTTTTGCATTAAATGTTATGCACGGTGTTAATGCATGGGGGTGACAAGGAAGTCACACTCGTGACTCCCCATGCACGGGTGTGCATAGGGATATCACATAACTCCCCATGCACAAGTGTGCATGGGGATGTCACACCTATGACTCCCCATGCATAGGTATGACAAAAGGAGTCATGGGTGTGACTCCCCATGAACGCCCATGAGAAGTTTTAGTATTAATTCTAGCTTTAATGTGTGGCAGCTCACTACATTAAGTCACGCAACCCTAAACC
Organism: Erythroxylum domingense; assembly: GCA_025594535.1. NCBI lineage: Eukaryota > Viridiplantae > Streptophyta > Magnoliopsida > Malpighiales > Erythroxylaceae > Erythroxylum > Erythroxylum domingense. The sequence goes on along the minus strand of JANQBM010857270.1, from coordinate 3,079 downwards.
TAAAGAGAGTCGAATAAAAGGAAGAGAGGGTGGCGGCTGAGATTCATCCTTCATTCACTGTTTTTCATTCATTCACACTCACAAAGAAAGAGAAGAGGGAGGCGTAGAGAGATAGAGAAGAAGAAGATAAACATAAGAGATAAACAGAGAAAGAAAACATAGTAAGTCGGGATGAAGAGCAAAACAGTAGAGAGGTAGAAGCTTGGGAGAGGCCGAAAGAGAGGGCTAAAGCTGAATCCCATTCAGCTTGAGCAAACATTCATCTGGGGAATAAGTTGAAGCAGAAGGCGAGAGCCAAAGCAAGAAGCTTGAGAGGGACTGTAGATCTCCACAACTCTTCATCCAATGATTTGTTGCTTTGTTTCTTTCATTTTACTATCTATTATTAACTGATTTATACTCTTATTAGTTTAGTCAGTTGTTATTTGTTTCTTTTGATAATCCATTCGATATTCAATAGTAGTGAGTTATCATTTGGATTCAAGTAAAGTGCTCTTGAATTCAAGGCTTGTTGAGGGTCACTAAAAATTTTTCTTTTGTTGAGATCTTTTAATTCCTCTTTATATATATATATTGTTGAGGGTCACTAAAATTTTTTCTTTTGTTGAGATCTTTTAATTCCTCTTTATATATATATGCGCTTTGCGTCTCTCTATGTTGGTATTTAATATTTTAATAATAGCTTTTATAAATCATTCATTGTCAAATTAGGTAAATATTAAATCTAAAAAGGAAAAATTCAAGTTGAGGAATTTGTTAACAAGTAGAACTTTATTTGGGAATGATTAGAGCTTAAAGTCTTACTAACATGAGCTTTGCTCAAAGGATAGGCAGATAGCCAATTAGATTTCGTAAGGACTCTCTCAAGTTTCATATTGATAAACCAATCACCATATTACTGGTTTATCTATGTTAAAAAATTTATGTTAGACCTTAGATTTGTGATACTTTGCTAACTTATACAAATTCTCAAATTATCAATAAGACAATTCATACTTGTTAAAGACTCCTTATACAAACCAAGGATTATAGACATTTTCTTAGAGATCCTTTAGTTTATTCAAAAGTATGGCTATTTGAAAGAAAATATTATTATCATATATAAAGCTCTATGGAAATGAGTTTAAAAGTGAGGCATATATATATATTCAAGTAGATGAGTTGATCTATAAAATGAGAATTTAAAAGATAATCAAGATCAATAGACACAATAATTCTTCCATTAAATAAAGGATGATGGTTATTTATTATGGTATGCCTTTTTTCTAAACACTATAGTCCTTCCTTAAGCTTCCTTTCTTTTACTTTTATTGCTAGAAAATAAAAAATAAAAGGTTTTTTGAGTCTTACGTAGTTATAAATTATTTCTTTCATGCTGAGGCAATTTGACCTAAGCGTTCAAAGCAATTAAGGATAGTTTGATTAGGATATAAGGCTATTTTTAAGCCTCTTGTTAGATTTTCTTACTAATAGTCTCTTGTAGGGAGCTTGGTTACTCTCTTTTAAGGATATAAGTGAAGATGATTAAAGGAAGATTCTTCAACTGGTGCTAGAGTGTAGCCGATAGCAATTCTAAGGATCGATCATTACGAGAGATAATTAAGAATTTAATAGTAGAGTTAATAATTATTTTCTTATTTGAGGGTAAAAGTGGATAGCAATTAGGTGAGATATGGCTATTTTGTTCATTTATTTCATGTTTTTAGGAGTTATAGCAAAGGCATACTTAGGCTTATGATTTGTATAAAGCTTTGAGTTACAATTTGGTGAAATATTAAGAGAATTTATTAGAGGATTCAGATTAGGGGATGCTAGGGCCATTGATGTCTTAGGAGCTACATCAAAAACTTAGGGAATTTCTTAATAGGTGTGTGGTTGAGTATATGTTGTAACCCCTAAAGTTCTACATAGTTGTTAGTGAGAATTTTTTTGCCTATGATGTTCTATTCTTTGAAATTTCTTTTTATTTTATGGTTTGTAACTAATGAGAATATTACCCTCGTTTAGTCTTTCATCATCAGTTAGATGCATTATTTTTATAGTTTTAGGTAGTTAGAAGTCCTTGTCCACTTCTAAGCATATTCTTGTATAGCCAACTCTTTTCATAGTTGTGGTTTTCTCATCAAACATAAAGACTTCCCTATTAAGCTAATGAAGTATCTTAGTCCAATTATATACTAATACTACATATGAATATTATGAAATTTCACCTGAACTGGGACGTGCTTGAGCTTTATGTTACGTAACTCTATGAACTGGGATGTGCTTGAGCTTTATGTTACATAACTCTATGCCATGTCTCTATTTAAGGATGTATAATAGCTTCCTATTTATGTTTCATAGTCCTAACTCAATTATTTTCAATATACAAACTTCACTTAAGAATATAAAGAGGAAGCATTCATCTTCATTTATGAGTATCTCTTCTAATATGTGTTTTCTCCAATAAGCCACTGCATATCTATGCACTATAAAAAACTAAGTATTTTATTAATAAAGAATCTAACCAAGTTTTTAAACCATTTCTAGCTTTTTTTTAAACACTTCTGGTGGAGGGAGATGATAATGATGTCACTTGGAGGCAAACGTCTTAGTTTCTCAATTGGAAAGCTATCTCTAACAAATTAGCTCCAAGTCTTTCAAGGGAATTTGGGAGTGGTGTTTGAAGCTTATAAAAAGGTGTTATCTACAAGTCTAAGGAGGTGGTGGAATTGGGAGAAGGACGAGGAACTTAAATTCTAGCAATAGAAGTGTTCAATATTGAAGCAATTGGTTGGCTTTGGTTGAAGTTGTACCAGGAGTTATGAGAGTAGAAGTTTGAATAAGGGCAAATATGCTTAGGTTTATTAGTAAGGAGAGTGTTAAAGAGGTACATTGAATGGATTTCATATTTAAAGACGGATGAGTTTGGAGAGAGACTAGTGGTAATAAGAGCAATAGGTTAGGTTCTAGTGTCAAAAGGTGAGATTTTAGATTACGAAGGGGGCTAGTTTTGACTATAGAGGCCAGAGATAAGATCTAGTTCCATTCCTAAAGAGAAAGGAACCAAACTTTTAGTCTAGACTAGCCCTAAGATTGT
>JANQBM010857206.1:0-13533 GCA_025594535.1 Erythroxylum domingense | reverse complement strand
TTAATTAATTGCAATATAATTAATTAAAATATAATTCATTCATTAATTAAAATATTGTAATTAATTAAAATATAATTTATTTATTAATTAAAATATAATTCATTTTGTAATTAATTAATTACAATTTTTTTACAAACCAACCACTATCAATAGTAATGATAATCATTCCTTCATCTTAACCAATCATCATAATTATAATGATTATATTCATTCTCATTCCTCCCTATATTTATTTCCATTTCTATTCTCGTTACTTTCTATAAACCAAGCGCACCCTTAAATTCATGAATTTTGTATTCCCAACTAGATGTCTTCAAATAACCTTTAGCATTGATAATACCTAGATTGGGGTCGAGAACCCATGAAGCTTTATCATCTCCCCTTTAAAGAACATAATTGGTTTGGATTTAAACTTTAAAGAACAGAAGATTTGGATTTGGACATTTTAACGTTGCACGACCAAGAACTTAAACGGGTATGCAGAAAGGGAAAATACTTCTTACACTATATTCGAAAGAGAGAGAGAAACTATACTTGTATAATTCTTTTTCAGACAACAAATTACAACCATAAAAATGTTCACTTAAAAGAGGGTGTGTTATTAGAGCTAATTTCCTTCCTATTGATCTATGTAACAATACTCCTCCTATCAGACACTTATCAGGCATTCTCTACATCCCATACTCCATGCTTAAAGAGTTTAGGCCATATATTCAACCACATTGACAATCTTGGAGTGAATTGGCTGAAACAAACTTATAGTCCTACATCTAGCTATTAACAAACCCTGATATATTCTTCGTCCTCACTTCATTTCAAGAATGAGAAAAGTACCCAAGGACAACACTCACAAGTGCGACCATAACAACAAAAAGAAGAGGGAATCCCTCTTGCACCTCTCTTGCACTTCTCTTACTCAAAACCTCCTGCAAGCAAAGGTAGTCCATTTATCGTTCTAAGTAATCACGCAAGAAAATAAAAGGTTTTTGTGCTTGTCTAAGAAAGGAATAGTAAATTCTAGGATAATGCTTTGAATCCAAAATGCAGCACATGCAGTTGAATTTTCATAACTTACTAGTTCTTGTTGTAAAATTTGTCTGTCGTGAATGCTCTGTCTTCTCTCCTCTATTAACTTTGAAATTGTAGATTCAACCTGCACAGAAAAATACAAATTATAATTTAAGAATTCATTGGAAAAGCCAGAAGTTAAGAAATCTCAACAATCTTAAGAAAAGATGGGACCTCACAAAAATATGTCAAAAACATTGGCAACATCTATATTCTAACACATGCATCAGCATGTTACATAAAGAGAATAAAAGCAATGGTCTAATTTATAATGGAGATCCAAAGAGAGTCAACTATAAATCATTATCATGCAAAATTCATTCTCTTATCAGTGTTCACCTTTTCTTTTAACAATCTAAGCAATGGAAGTAGAGATTCAAATTCTATCTTCCAATTTGTGAATGTAAGAATACCAAATATTCATAATCACCACAAAGAGCATCCATGTAGACCAGAAAAACCTTACAAATACTAACCTCGTTGAACTTCAATTCAAGTACATTCAACTTTGACCTCATCTCTTGAATATCAGAAACGAACTTCAGCTCACCCACAGCCTGGCCTTCTGTTAATTCTACATCCTTGTCAGCATCCTCAACTGGACAGGACTCCCAATGATCAATTGGCTTTAGCTGCTCATCATAAACAGAAATATTATCTGGTTTCAACTCCTCATCCTTTGCCAACTTTGACTCCTCAGCGTTAACCAAGTCTACATTTGTTGACAAAGCTGCCTCATTTGCTGGCTTCGACTCATTACCAATATTCATGTCCTTTGCCTTCAATTTCAAGTTCTTAGTAGCAAAAAGCCCTTGTCCATTAATTACTTTGAACTCTTCATCCTGTGCATCCTTTGACTCATTTCCAGCAGTTACCGCATTCTGTGGCTTCGACTCCAGACCCTCAGTTTTAGGGAAGAACCCTTGACCATTAATCATTTTGAAATCTTCATCCTTGGCATCCAGTTTTGACTCATTGCCAGTGGAGACATCATTCTTTGTCTTCAATTCCTCGCCCTTAGTCGCATCGAAGAACCCTTGGCCATTGCTCATCTTGAAATCTTCGTTGTTGGCATCCGTGGAAACCTGCTGCTTGTGATAACAGTAACCACAATGAAATTATTTTAGAAGAAAATTAAGAAAGGATCAGAAGTAAACTACCATCATGCACCAGATCAGTATCTTTGATTTAGATGTTCACTTTTACGAGGAATTTCCAAAATTGTCAAGCAACAAAAATAGAGTTTCTAACCATGGGTGGATGGAGAAGTTCTCGTCCCTTAGACACTGGATCTTTAAGCATTGGTAATTCGAGAAAAGGAGCCTGCTTTATCTCTCTATTAATCGGTGACAGTACAGGTGATTGAGATGGGCTAACAAAGATCACTCTTAGCTTGACCTCTTCAACATTCTTGTCATCAGCTTTGGAAAACTGACAATCAAACAAGAACATGAAGGGACATGAAATAGAAAAGAATATTCCAACAGACTTGGTGTATCAAAAGTCAAAGTGCAGCCAATTACCATGACAGAAGTTATATCCTTCTCAGTTGTCCCAGTGCGAACAACAGCGCTTTGGATTAAGAACTTGTCTTTGCATATCAGGTTAGGAGGAGCTACCTTTTGAGCTTGCATTGTAACTATTTAGGTGACAAACCAATCAGTATGTTAGCAGAAGGGAATAAAGTGTAAATAAGAACTATATGCAACACAAAACAGAGGAGACAAACTGACATGGAAGACAGGGTGAACATTAACATTAAGAGCTGAAGTCCTACAAAGTTTCAAAAGTAAGCATAAGAAGATCTTAATGCAGGTTAAAAACATGAAGAGGCTTATTGCATTCCTATTAAGTGCAAGAATGTGCATTCTTGGACAAAACAGAAGAGATTAGGGAGATAAGGAGATATGTATCTGCTCTGGAAACCTACAACTCACAATTGATGCAAAAATCTAGAATTATGTGGTTAAAAGAGGGTGATAGGAACTCGAAATACTTCTATAAAATTATCCAAGCTAGAATGAATAGAAACAAGATTGTGTCAATTCAAAATGCTGAAGGGAAGGTTATCACTAATCAAGAAAGCCTCAAGAAGCTTGCCTATGATCATTATAAGAAGCTGCTAAGGTCCAACATTAATGCATCCCCTCTTTCTAAAGAATTTAGCTGGCTCCTTTCCAAGTAATTACCCAAATGAACTGGCTAGCGATGTAACAACAAAAGAGATTAAGGAAACCTTGTTTTCCTTTCACCTAGATAAAGCCTCTGGACCAGATGGGGCTTTAATATAAGGTTTTTCCAAAATACTTGGGATTCATCAAGTGAGATGGTGGTCAATTCAGTGAATGAATTCTTCAGATCTGGTAGGATACTTGCGAAGATCAATAAGACATATATATGTTTGGTTCCAAAGGTGGCAAATCCCTCCACTTTGAATGATTATAGACCTACTGATTGTTGCAATGTGGTCTATAAAATCATTTAAAAAATTTTAGCAAACAGGTTAAAGAAGTTCTTGCCTAGAATCATAAATACTTATCAGAGTGCATATGTTCAAGTAAGGAATATTGATGATAATATTTTGTTAGCTCAAGAATTATTGAAGAGCTATAACTCCAAGGAAGCCATCAAGAGTTGTGCTTTAAAGATTGATTTTGCCAAAGCTTTTGATTCCTTGAATTGAAACTTTATCCTTAGCTCCCTACAAGCTATGGGTTTTACTTATAGATTCATTACTTGGATTCAGAATGACATTACTTCAACTTATTCAGTTCTACTGAATGGGGCGCCAACCAAACTCTTTAGAGCTGCTCAAGGTCTCAGGCAGGGTAATCCATTCTCACCATATCTATTTTCCATTAGCATGGAATCTTTTCCAAGCTCACCAAGTTAAAAATTGCAAGTGAACTAGGCTTTCCACTGCAGGTGTAGCAAGTTGGGCATTTTCCAACTATCATTTGCAAAAGATCTGGTTATGTAATGTGGTGCTACCTCGACTTCAATTAATCTCCTTATTAATTCTTTGGAGGTAGTTAAAACCATCTCAATTCTAGCTTTTAATCACTGTAAAAGCTTCTTTACTCTCTTTGCAGGTGCTAATCCTAATGCAGGACTTGTAGACATTTCTATGGGGTTAAAACAACTCCACTTTAAGTATCTTGGAGTTCCTATCACTACAAAAAAAATTAATCAGTCTGATTGCTCCCCCCTTTTGGATTCCATTTGCAAAAGACTGAACAATTTATGCAACAAATCATTGCCCTATGGAGGAAGACTTCAGCCGGTGATTTCTATTCTGGGTAGTTTGTACATATATTGGTGTTCTCATCTTACTCTACTAAAAGGAATTATGAAAGCTATCGGCAAGCTATTTAGAGACTTCCTCTGGAGTGGAACAAATAACAGAGAAAAGATTCCCAAGGTTAAACAGTCCAATGTTTGTAAACCAAAGCAGTTTGCAGGTTTGGCTATCATCTCAGTTCGAGTGATGAGCAAAGTCTTGTCGGCCAAAAGGCTTTGGAAGCTTTGTACAGACAAAGAAGACCTATGGGTGAAGTGGATAGATCTTTATTTTTAAAGGGAGAAAGTATTTGGTCCTTCAAGGCCTATTCCAACATCTCCTGGATAATGATACAGATTTTGCTAATGAGGAATATGGTTCAACTTTCCTTTAAACATAGGATTGGGGATTGCAATAAAACATTTTTTTGGGTTTGATCATTGGCATGAGTCAGGACCTCTCTATAAATTGAGGGACTTTCAATCCCTAAAAGCCATTATTCCTACACATACAAAGGTTCAAGTCATGATTGAAGATAACAAATGGGCCTGGCCGATTCATTCTATAAAGGAATTCAAGGAAATCCTTGACAAATTGCCAAATTACTCTTCTAATTCTTCCCTACTAGATATGCTTCGTTGGACTGAGGACAACTCATCAATGTTCACCACTAAATCTTCTAAGAGACTCCTACTGGGATGACAAGACCTGAAGCCTTGATCAAATATAGTACGAGACTTGGCTTTATATCCATCTCACTCCTTTATTTTGTGGTTGGTAGCTAACAGGAGTCTTTGTACCAAAGACACCCTCAAATTTAACCTGACTAAGTTGTGAGGTTCATGGAAACTAGGATCACATTTATTTTAGGTGCACGTACTCCTCACAACTATGGAACCCTATTATTAGACTCTTCAGACTGCATTGCAATAGGTTGTATTGGATAGAAATAATCTCCTGTGTTTCCAGTATACACTTCTATAGCAAAAGGGATAAAAAGCAATTTAGGTTGACTTTTGGAGCAGTGATTTGTTACATATAGAGCGAAAGGAACAAAAGAATATTTGGCAATGAGGCACTTGACTTGAAACTAATTTACAGAATCTAATACTCAAGATCAAAACAATAGCCATTGCTAGGAATCTTCCAAACATAATGTCTCCTGGATTGTGTAAAAGTTGGAACTGATGATAGGCTTCCTTTATTTGGTTTACTCTAGCCAGAGTTACTTGACTTGATCTCTCTTTAAGTTGTATTTCGTATGTAGATACTTTGTCCTTCTAATGAATTTGCTTATCTTCCAAAAAATAATTACTCTCTCCTAAGCACCTCTTCTTAAGATATAACTCCTTGGATCCAAATCTAGCCTTTCACCACACTAGCCCTAACCTTCCCAAAAGCAAAAAGGTCATCCTTTTTTTATGTTGAATGTAACGAAAGGGGAGAAAAAAGGTGTTAGCTAATTATAACAACAGGTAGACAAAGGCCAAAAATGATAAAAATTAATGTCAAAATTACATATGCAATCCAAGACTTCATGCTACTACATACATTTTGCTTACCATCGATTAAAAAGGCGAAAACCCAAATGCATATGAAGACACCCATTATAAGAGTTGACCAGCTGAAAAGAAAAATTCGCCATACCAGTAAATTCACAACTTGAATTAGGCAGAACAATTCCAACGTTTGGTCTGACACAGTATTTCTTGGGTGAAGTAGTCTTAACCTGCAAAGACCATAACCGAATAAGAATAGACAACTGAAAGGCATTGCAACAACTCAAGAACCAAAAACTGCTACTACAACACAACTACAAACCTTGAAAGCCACGGTATGAAATGTTTTATTTGTAAGTCGCACTGAACATGTGCTTTGCTTCTTTAATTCGACTACAAAAGCAAGCAACACTTGGTAAGGTTCATATACATATCATCTATCATATCTCTCGACAAAATGAAAAAAAAAAAAAAAAAAGGTCTTTCGCTTCTTTTCAACATAATTGATTAATTAAGCTGCTTTTTTTTCCCCGCTTGAACATCATCCAAAACAAATAGAAAAATCATGAAACAACTTACAAATGAATTCCATCTCCATGGGCTGGATCTCCAAAAGTTGCGAGTTCATTATGATTCTTCTTTTCTTCTTCTTCACTCTTGTTTCAGTCAATCAGTACATAATCCTAGGATCACCCAAAAGCTAAAACTAGCTTGCCTGCGTAATCATGAAAAGATTGACCAACACCGAATTTTTTTAAAAAAAAGAACAACTTATCTGTAATATCTTCTATCAGGTAGATTCTTAGTGCTCTCTTTTCTAGTTTTCTTTAATACTCAGATCCGGAAAAAATAAAAAAGAGATTTTTTTTCTTAGTTTAAGAGAAAAATCAAAAAAACCAAACGGAATATTTTCGGGAAACGTTTTGGAAAATAAAATTAAAGCTCAAAGGCAGCTAGTTTGCATGTGTATGTTTAACAGAAACAACGACGACTAACAATCAGAGTGAAATGGGCAAGTTGAGATCGTCGTCTCCCAAATATACAAGTTTAAAAAGAAAGAAATCCAAAAATCAACTAAAACAACGGACCTTTCACAGCGTGCCTGCGGAGTTTACAAAACTGCAGACTAACGTCTGCTTAGGGATTGATTGAGCTCCGGTTGCCCAAAAAGAAAAAAGATGTTAAACGAGAAGAAATCGTCTTCTTATTCTTCGTCTAAATTAATTGTAAGAATAAGACTTCGATTGACACAGACTTAACTCGTAACTATCTCTCTCTACTAACTACTACAACAACTACTATTATTACTATAGCTTTCTCTCTCTCATTTCAGAAAACGACCACGTTTGATCTCCCAATATTGGTATTATTCTATACAGGACTTAGCGCACGCAAACGACAGCGTTTGGAGAAGAAAGCTATAGAGGAGGGGCATGGAGATTACCAGGGAGAGAGAGAGAGAGGGGGGGGCCTTCAACGAGGAGGGAGAATCCCAAAAGCAAGAGAAGTGGACGTGAATTAAGTGGAGGGGGGGATATTAATATCAGTACCGTTGTTGTTAGCGTTTATCAGAAGCAAACAGTAGATGAATAGAAGGTGTAGACAGAAGAGAGCGTATTAGCGTTTGGTTTGGTTGAGTTGATCACAAAAAACGGTGGTGCGGTGCAGAGAATGTAACGTAAGAAAATGGCAAGTAAAAGCCAAACTACGATTAGAGACAGAGGGAGCGTGAGGAGAACGAGCGCGTGGGTCCATTTCTGATCAGCAGTTGTACCGGTTTCTTTTTTTGTAAAAAAAGAAAAACCATATATTTTATTCTTTGTTATTTTTAACCTGTGTGTTTAGATTTAGAGGAGCAGGTTCACCAACTGGCAACTTCAAATCCAACCACGTATTTTATTTTCAGTTGAGTTAATTCGGAATAAATAAATATTGAAACGGTGGATAATCATTTCAAAATTTTAAAGGAAATTCCGTTATTACCCTTCCAATTCTAAAGCATCTACTCAGATTGCTGATATGACGATAAAATAATTTCTTACTTTAGACGTAGTATTATTGTTTGTCTCCACCCACTTGATTCCATACGCTTTTGACGCACAAGACACTTTTGGATCTGATTCTGTTTTATTTATACAATTTACAAAATACCAACATTATGACTTCCTATATAGGGACACCATCAAATGATGATACTCTTTCTTCCTATCCTATATAGGGACAATGGATGATGCTATTAATAAATGCATATATTATATGAATTTTCAAAGTCAACTCAGTTTCACGGAATGTGCGTGTAATGAAATCATGAATTGGATTCTCTACCTAATTTACCTATTTATATTACATATCTTCGATTACCTAAAATCCACTAAGATTGTTAGCATCTAAAGCGTGATTATAGTTATAACGGGAGCAAAGCCAAAGATAACTGATTATAAGTAGAAGCTTGAAAGCGAAAGACAACTGACCGGGTTAGTTGATTACTGGATTGATGTTGAGCAGCTTAACCACTTGGAAGAGAAGAAAATCATTAAGAACAGCTAACGATAATCCCAGCTACTGACGACCTAAATTCGATTGAAGAAGACAAACATGAGAAGCACCTGAAATTGGCGGTCACGAACACCAACTTGCGTGGTGGTGGGACCTTTGACACTGGAACCTAGCTAAATTCATTATTACATCTGTTTGATGTCACTTTCACTTTTGATTTTCTTTACAAGTTCCTTCAATTCTCTTAATTTTTAAAGACTACGAAAGTAGGTTTTCTTTATAGATACCCATTTTCTGAAATACAACGAATAATAGTTCAATCCATCAATTACTTACTATATAATATAATAAATTATTCATTACCACTAGTATAAAAATTAAATACCAATTTCAAGAATTCTTTTTAAAACTTCTTAAGACTTTCACTTTATGTCATTATTTATTAATAAGTAAAAATTAATAAAACTCTTTGTTTAATTACTCTCGTAAATTAAATAAATACTTATAACTTAACATAAATCCACTTCTCGCATATATGAACCCATTAAATTATACATATGAATCATACAAAAAATCAAATTGGCATAAAAGATTTGTTATGATTTAATTTTTTGTCATTTTATTAGTGAATAAAACTATAAGTAATTTCTTTTAAGGATGTCAATCACTTTAGAGATGAAGCAACATTCTTGATTTCTCCATGGAAGTAAAAGGATTGGTCAAAGAAGCACTTTTTAGCCTTCACTCATTAAAAGCTCCAGGTCCAGATGGATTCACTGCACACTTTTTTCAGATCACGTGGGAGATTATTGTGCCACTTTTTACTGAGGTTGTACTAGAGTTCTTCGCATCTACAAAATTGCTCAAAGAGGTAAATCGCAAATTCATTTGTTATATTCCTAATAAGAGGCAACCATCTTCTATTACTGAATCCAGACCTATATCGTGTTGCACTATTATTTATAAAGTGATTACTAAACTTCTTGCTATAAGGCTGAAGCTAGTTCTATCAAAAGTGATACACATGGCACAAGGAGCATTCTTACCAGGAAGAAGAATTGGAGCCAGTATACTCCTTTTACAGGAGTTGCTAAAGGAATACCACTAAGGGAAGCCTATCAAAAGCTATCTGATGAAAATTGATTTTTTCAAGGCATACGATACTATTAGTTGGAGATTCTTGGAAAAATGCCTGGAAGCTGTAGGTTTGCCTTCTAAATTCAGACACTAGATATTGGTATGCATCCAAGCATCCTCTTTTAGTATAATGGTGAATGGTGTTCCTTCATTGACATTCATACCAGTCAGAGGTATTAGGCAAGGGAACTCTTTTTCCCCTTACCTATTTGCTCTAGCAATGGAAAGGATTTTTAGATTGCTCTCTAAATTTCTTGAAAATGATAGCAGAATCCAATTTTACCATAAATGTAGAGAGATCAAGTTGACACATTTGATTTATGTAAATGATCTCATGCTACACAATAGTGCAGACACTTATTCCATCAGAATTTTAAAAAACCTGTTGCATATTTTTTCAGAATCGTCTAGCTTAAAGGTGAATATGGAGAAGAGCAATGTGTACAAATCCGCAAATGTTCAAAACAAAAAGGACATTAGTAGTATTATTGGCTTTTGAGTGCACACTCCTCCTTTCAAATATTTGGGAGTTCCAATCACTACCACCAAGCAAAATTTTCATATTTCATCCCCTTGATTGAGAAGAATAAAGAAAGGATCACTGCTTAGCATAATCCTTTTCTCTCCATGACAACCAGATTGACTCTCATCATGTCAGTATTAAATAGCTTGCACATTCATTGGTCTGCACATGTTGTATTACCAATGAGGGTGGTCGAGGAAATTAATAGAATTTTAAAAGCTTTCTTGTAGTTCGGAAAAATGGAAAATGGTAAGAATATCAAAGTGAAATAGAGCAAGATTACTTTACCAAAGAGGAAAAGGGGACTCGGTATTATCTCAATATCACAAATGCAAAAGAATATGGTGACTCTTCACTAATAAAAAAGCTTTATAGATTAAATGGGTAAATGAATATCATTTAAAAGATTGAAATTTCTGGTAAATTGAAAATTCTAAAGAATGTTCATGGACTTTCAATTACATCCTCAATTTGAGAGACTAGGTTTACCTTTACATTAAGAATCAGTTGGGGGATGGTGAAAAAGCTTGGTTTTGGTTCGATAATTCGACGCCTTCCAGTCCATTTATTCAGAGAGTAGAAATATCACATCTCAGTAACTATATCCATTACAAGAAAAATGGAGTTTTACACATTCCGTCGGTAAGTTAAGTTAGCGACAAAATTTACCAATAAATCAAGGTGTCGGAGAAAGAATCGTAGGTAATAATTTTACGACAAATCAAAGATTTTTCGTTTCTAATTTACCAACGGATATTTTGTATTACTGTCAGTAAATTTACTGACGGTTGTTTTGTGCTGTCGGTAAATTTAGCGACAAAAAGATTGTTTCGGTAGATAAATTTACCGATGCATAAATCCTATCGTCAGTAAATTTTCTATCGGATTTGGCTACTCTATCGGTAATTTAACGACTAACATTACTGACATAACTTAGTTGTTCGTCGGTAAATTGAATAGATTTTATCGACGAACTTTGTTTTTCCATCATTAAATTTACTAAAACTGTTTTTATTAAATTTTTCCTGCATTTATTTTTATTTGATAATCTTGTGGTTGATGCATAATTTATATAGGTATCAGTTATCTATTGATAATATTTTGATTTGTTTTTATATTTAATTTATTAAAACAAAAAGTTGATTGATGATATAAAGTAAAAATTATCTTAATTGATAATAAAAAATTATTTTGCACATAATAAGTATTTAATTCATATAAAATGACTATTCGATGGAGTACAAGTACGCTATTCATTTGATGAATGTGGATGCTCTGACTGCTGCGATAAGGTGCTGCCCCTCTCCTTCAACTCATCCACCTTATTACGAAGCTAGGCTATATACTCCATCGACTGTTGCAACGAAGTTGCTAATGTTTGTACTGTGCTTTGAAACTCATGGACTTCATTGGATGAGGACCACTTGCTAGATGTTGTTGTATTGAATGTAGAGGATTGCGAATAACATGTGTTCGCAAATGAAGCTAAGACAAATATCCTTCTACGACGGTCCTTACCACCTACTACATGAAGATATGTTTGACTCTCATCTACATCTTCAAACTACTGAAACTGTCGTTGAATGCTTTCTTATTTTTAGTCCTATCAGAAGGCAATGTTTATGTTAATAAGTGATAATTATTAAGCATTAATATTAAAGCATAAATTTCACATATATTAGTTTTCTACATCGGGTGTTGACGAAGGTCACACCATCATGCTTCTTAGTGTGTGTATATAAAAAGAGCTGATGGGATGAAGGCTTTATACCTATAAACTTTTAATGCATCAGAATAAAATGTTATAAGTGAACTAAAATTTTTAAAAATTTTGGCAGATTTTCTTATATTTTTATGACCCCCTGTTGAACAATATAGTCATATATGGCATCAAAAATTTATAACATTGTCATTCTCCATAATACATATATTTTTATTCCAAAATTCACACATCAAATTAAATTGAAATACTTCAAAGTAAAAAATTCAGAATATAAGTGTACATTGTAGATACTTGCACGTCTCATGGTGGGTAATAGATCCTCTAGTATGTACGAGAAGACTCTCTCCTCCAGATCCTCCATGTCTATCGGTAGAATTATGCTCTGAAATAAACATTACCTCGGGTGATGGCCAATATTGATGCCAACGACTCTGTATTTTTTTAGAAATATAAGGAAGTCATACATTAGTCTTGTGTGTCACACCAACAAAGTCTCTATAACATGTCCGAGTTCGTCTCTTCCATACTTTATAAATAACCACGTCAAATTCAGAATCTAAAAAAAATTCTTTATGAAAAGATAGGAAAAACATACGATAAGTACTTATAACCTACAATATTTATCTAATTAATGTATAAAAATTAATTAAAAAATACAAAAGATATATTTTTTTGTACCTCAAACTCCTGATAATAAAAATCATTTGTCGCTTGAGAGATATTCTTCCATATGTAACCCTCAAGATCAATATTCTCCTTAAATTTAGATGTCATATTTCTTGAGCACGGTCCAGACGGAATCAACATAATATAAAAACAAATAATTTTATATCAATTTTAAATTTAAACCTATAAGTTAATTATAAACATATGGAGTTTCATGTACTTTCAATTACAAATTGTTGACAGTTGTAATGTAAGTTCTTCCTTCAACTCCCTCATCTCCAGGTTGGAGACCGCCTCTTTTATCCACATCGTTCACCCTTGATATCTCTGCCAGTATAGGGGTATGGATGGGGTAGTAGCAGGTACAGAAAGTGATGTCTCATCTACAAGTGAAGTAGCTGAAGGTACAATATATGATTCGATTGTAGCTGCAGAATATGATGCTTCACCTGGACAGTAATTGGCTCCAAATCGTGGTCTGAACCTTGGTCGCATCATATCTTGTTTTCTCTTTGATGGCATATTACCTGAAATTTATATTATTGAATATTCCAGAAATATAACAATTTCAATTCAATATATAACATTATATTGAAATTTTAATAATTGATTTATTGAATATAATATTCATTACAAACACAAATTAATCACTATCAACACTTAATTATAAATCAAAATCATCATCATATTCTTTTTCTGAAGAATTAGAATCAAATTCAGGCTCCTCTTCAGACCTCTTGCCCTCCTCATCCTCTCTAGATGAAATTTCAACATATTCATTATTTGGATAATTCAAAGGTTCATTCTTGTCATATGTAACAGATGCATTTATTTCATACACATCTTCCTGAAACTCTTCACTTTCAATTCTCTATTCTCCTTTTCCATGTGATTTAAAAACACTTTTAGGTTTAACTTTACAAACAACCAACCTGTTGGACCCCGATTTCTTCTTACAACATGTTGGGGATTATTTTATTATTTTTGTTGCGATTAAGTGTTAATTTTAATGTTTTTGAGGGATAGAATTTTTTTTTGATTGAAGGATTAAATGGAGAAATTGAGATTAAATTTTGGAAGCTTATGGTGTTAATTGAGATTAAAAGAACAAGAGTTAGTGTAAGGGTATTTTAGGAAGTTC
>JANQBM010857197.1:0-13534 GCA_025594535.1 Erythroxylum domingense | reverse complement strand
CACGGCAACTAAAATTGATATATCCTTGCACCACTATAAATAAATAAAATTTTAAAAGATGATTAAGTGATTAAAGAAATTTCTAAAATTTAACATTACAGTACATCTTATTTGTAATTAATTTTAAATTTAAATTTGATTAAATTCAATCAAATTTAGTTTTACTCATCAATTTTAAATTAAATCAACTAATTTTTTATAATTTTGAAACTAAAAAATAATCTTTCAAAATTTAGACCGGAAGTTAAACTGAAAAAATAAGAGTTCTAATTTTTAAAAGGTTTAATTGATATTATACTATCATAAAACTAACTAAATATTGATTAAAATTAAAATTTTCGAAGTATAATTAAAAGATATTGTTCTTACCTATTAAAAAATTTAAATTCTAATTAAAAAAGAGATTGTTAAAAAAATTATTTGATTTATTTTAATTTATAAAAACTTATTAATTTATTAAAATTAATTAATTAATTAACAAACTGATCAATTTTTAAGAATAAGAGCTATTAAAGTAAATTGACAAATTGAACCAAAAAGTTAAACGGTTCAAAATTTTACTGTTTAACCGATTGAATCAGTTAAGATTTTTAATTATTACTAAAAATATTCTTAAATTGGACTTTGAATCTAATTGACTTTGAGCTTAATTTAAATTTAAGTAATTGAAGTATAAAATTTGAGAGTTTTACGCTTTTTACATTATTATGTCATAGGTGAGAGATTAAATATTCTTTTTATTTCATAATTTATTATTAATTATTTATATTAAAATTTTTATTTAACTTAAATTATCAAATTACTTAAAATACTTGATCGACAAATTATTAAATATTTTTAATTATCTTTCAAATATCCGTTTTAAACTTTTTTTAATATAAAAAAAGGAGAAAAAAATCAAAATTTGAAGACAAATAAAATCTCTTGGCCACGGTTGCTTCTATTGCCGATCTAACTTTTTCAATATCAAAGAAGAGTAGATAAGCAACACAGACATGTGATCTTGCTCCCTTTTGTAACATTCTAAATTGTCTCTTACAGGCTACGGATATGCTCGTTTATAAACAAACAAATGTGAACAAGGAAGAATGACCACAAACTAGAACCCGACAATGGCCCAAGGACTTGAAGACACATTGTAATGGCCCTGGCTGGTTAGCCTAATGAGTCCAAAAATACCATCCAAATTTGACAGCCCTTGTTCCTGAATAGTGTCGGACCCAACATAACCCGAGCCACGTTGCGTGGCACGTGATGGACCATTGGCGACAACATGGCTGGGGTTAAGTCCATACTATAACAAAACAGTACTCACGTATCGACTGCCCGTTGAAGGATTCGTTTCCCCTTTCTTTTTTGTTATCTTTTTCAAGAGAGTAATTCAATTTAGGCTTGGCTTTGTCTCACCAACACAATAATAAAAATTGTTTCATAAGACCTCAAGTAATAATATATATATATATATATAGATATATAATTACTTGAATTGTTTATCTTATAAATTAAATATGAATTACTAATTATATAATTATCTTTAAATAAATTATGCAATAAATTAATTAATTTAATTCTTTCTCTCTTAAAATAGAGTAAAAAATTTTAATTATTTAATCTTAAAAGTTTATATTATTTAAATTTTTTTAAGAAAGTCATTTAACTAAATTTCGATAATTAGTTGTATAAAATTCTGTTGCAAATTTTGTCTTTTCTTTCCAAACTATTCAAAGTCTTCCTCTTTTCTAGTACTCTACTCTCCAACTAATGCATTAATTGGAGGGTCTCACACGTTTCATTCATTTTCTGTTTTCTTCTCAAATTTCTAAGTCTTTCCTTATGAATTATTTTCCAAGTAATTAATACGGCAAGACAAGAAAAAATGTTTTTGTTTTATGTTGATATTTGTCCATATTTTTGTAGACTTTTTTACTTGCGAATTATTTTCAAAGTAATCAACTCGACAAGATGTGATGTAATTGAAGAATAATAAAGTTTACGCAAAAGTATGAAATGGTGTAATTGATACTGACGTCCATTTCTTGTCAGGAACATCGAGCATATTAATTACGTCAAATATGAGGATCACAAATGTCACAATCATTATCTTTAATCAACTAATTGAAAAGTAATGCATGTTACAATTATTATGTGTTTTCTTTTTTCAATATTTCTTGATTCATATTAGTCCATTTGTCCATATGTTTGTAGATATTTTTGCTTATGAATTATTTTCCAAGTAATTAACACAGCAAGACATGAAAAATATCTTTTTGTTTTTACGTCTTCCTTCTCTGCCAGTCTATGTCTTTATGAACTCCTTACCCTACCATTTACAACTGAAGTAATGAAGATGATAAGTCTTTATAAAAAAAGCCCTTTTTTATTAGGAGATCACTCATTTCAGAATAATATTTTGTTTTCTTCTATATATAAATCATTACCCTACCATTTACTTATTGTTTCAAGTCTTCTTTCTACAGTCAGTGTATGTCTTTATGAACCCTTTACCTACCATTTACTACAGAAGTGATGAACATGATAAGTCCCGTGTTGATACAATTGCCTTCTTAACTTTATGATTTCTCTACATATATTTATGTAATTAATCTAATTCACTCTTTCAAATTTTAAAATTTGATAAGATTTAAAATTTTATTAAATAAGAAAACAAAATATTTGTTTAATATTTAAAAATATAATAAAAGATATAAAATATTTAATTTCGAGAAATATATGATAAAATTAAAATTTAAAGGATTGAAATTTTAGAAAATTTTTAAATATTTTATTTGAGACAATTTTTTATGACTTATTTTTATTTGTTTAAAATTATTGTGTTGATAAAAATTTTATCATTATTTCATAATTCATTTTATTCTATAATTATATGATCTTGATTATTTTTACTCGTAATACAAAAAATTTATAAGCTTTTCATAAATATAAGATTATAATTTTATATTTTGAAAAATTAAAAATATTTTGTGAGTTTATTCACGATAATTATTTATTTTCATTTAATTACTTTTATGTTGATTTTACTCTTCATTGATTAAGGCATAAACTTAGTTGCACATCACACGCATCTCAACCTATAGAAGGATAAAAATTATACATAAATTTTATCTAAAAATATTATATGTATGTTTTTTAGATAATTATATATATAATTATCTAACAAATATATAACATTAATTAATTTACTTTTTTGAATTCTCAATAATTTAATATTGTCAATAATAAATTCCTAATAATAGAATCATATAGTTTAATATTATTCCTAATAAATTCTCAGTGGTAAAATCATACCATCTTTTTAAATTTCCTTATCTTTATTTAACCAAGTAATCCACAATTTTTTTTTCATATATATACATAAGTCACATATATAGTTTTACAATTTTTTATAACTTTATGGTACATAAATAACTTACTATGTAAAGGAGGATTTTCGAAACAATTTAAATTTAATCTATCATCTTTTGATGATTTATACGTATAATTCTAAAAATATTTAAATCAAAATATGAGAAAATTTTTTATTTTGCTGTTAGAGTAAAAAAAATAAGACTAAAAAGTAAATCCTAACTATTGTGCTTTTTTCTCTAATTCTTTTTTTTTATTTTGTTTTGTCTCACCAACACAAAATAAAAATTTTTGCTCATAAATTATATATGAATTACTGACTACATAATTATCTTTGAATAAATTATATAAGAAATTACTTAATTTAATTTTTTGAACCCTAAGCTCTCTCTTACAATAAATTCATAATCTTTTTTCAGAAAAATAAATATTATATTTCTACTTGCTTAAAAGAATTTATGTTACAAATATTTTTCCTTCTTATTTTAAATTTTTAGAATTTGTTCATATAATAGAATGTCTTAATGGATAAAGTCTCTAATAAAAGAAGTATTGATAAAAGAAGAATGACCACAATCTAGAACCCGACAATGGCCCAAGGACCCGAAGACATGTTGTGATGGCCTTGGCTGCTTATCCTAATGAGTCCAAAAAGACCTTCCAAAATTGACAGCCCTAGTCCCTGGATAGTATCAGAACCAACATAACCCGAGCCAAGTTGCGTGGCACGTGATGGACCATTGGCTACATACATCCCTGGGTTAAGTCCATACAATGACAAAACAGTACTCACGTATCGACTGCCCATTGAAGGATTCGTTTACCCTTACTTTTTTGTTTTCTTTTTCAAGAGATTAGTTCAATCTAGGCTTGGCTTTGTCCCACCAACACAATAATAAAAATTGTTTCATAAGACTTCAAGTAAGAATAATATATATATATAATCACTCGAATTGTTTATCTCATAAATTAAATATGATTTATTAGTCATATAATTATCTTTAAATTAATTTAATTTTTAAACAATAAGTTCTCTTGTAAAATAAAATAAAATAATTTTAATTATCTAATCTTACAAGTTTATATTATTTAATCTTTTTCATGAAAGTCATTTAACTAAATTTCGGTAGTTAGTTTAGTTGGAGAGTCTCACACGATTCTATTTTCTTCTTAAATTTCCAAGTCTTTGCTTATGAATTATTTTCCAAGTAAGTAACATGGCAAGACATGAAAAGATCTTTTTGTTTTATGTTGATATTTGTCTATATTTTTAGACATTTTTATTTATGAATTATTTTTGAAGTGATCAACACGACAAGATTCGATGTAATTGAAGAATAATAAAGTCTACATAAAAGTATGAAGCAGTACAACTGATACTGACATCTATTTCTCGTCAGAAACGCCGATTTAATTACGTCAAATATGAGGATCACAAACGTCACAATCATTATCTCTAATCAACTAATTGAAAAGTAATGAGTTTTACAATTATTATGTGTTTTCTTCCTATTTTTTCAATTTTTCTTGATTCATGTTAGTCCATTTGTCCATATGTTTGTAGATACTTTTGCTTATGAATTATTTTCCAAGTAATTAACACGAGAATATATGAAAAAAAATCTTTTTATTTTTAATCCTTCTTTTTCCAGCCAGTCCATGTCTTTATGAACCCCTTACCCTACCATTTACAACCAAAATGATGAAGACGATTAATTTTTATCAAAAAACTCTTTTTTTATTAAGAGATCACTCACATCAAAATAATATTTTGTTTTATTCTACATATAAACCCTTACCCTACTGTTTACTTATTTTTTCAAGTCTTCTTTCCATATTCAGTGTATGTCTTTATGAACCCCTTATCTTACCATTTACTATAAAAGTGATGAACACGACAAGTCCTTATCGTGTTGATATAATTGCTTTCTTGACTTTATTATTTTTTGGAAAATTTCTTAACACGTGCTTTTACAAAAAAATTAAAAAGCTTCAACGTAAAGAATGGTTATAAGCCTTTTAACATTTACAAAGTACCAACCTTGCATTTTGAAATTATTTTTATGAGTTCATTTACATTAATTAATTAATTTTTTATTGATTAAGACATAGACTTAGTTGCACGTCACGTGCATATCAGCCTATAGAAGAATATGAAAAAACCAAATTCTCTTAACAATTCATGGTTAAACATATTGATTGAAAGGTCACATATGGATTGGTACAACCATTATCTACTTTTTCCAACTCTTCTTTCTTTCTATTAGTCTCTGTCTTTCTGGAAAATTTTGCCTTTCTTTTTTCTCTCTGTTAGTCCATGTCTTTGGGCAAAATTTACCAACTAGCTATTTGTAAAGTGATCAACATAGTAATTCTCATAAATTATATAAGAATTAAAGAATTACCAATTATGTAATTATTTTTAAAAGATATATATTAAAAATAGTTAGATTAATTAATTAATTATATATATATTTTTTATATTATAAAAATATATAATAATCATAAATATATATATAAATAAATTAGTTTAATTTTTTGAATTCTAAATTTTCTAGTAATGTATTTAAAATTGTAAATTTTCTATTAATATATTCGCATATAATATTATCACTAATAAATTCCTAATCATAAAAGCAAATAAGTCTGATATTATTCCCAATAAATTCTCAATGGTAAGAGCATGCACAAGGTCACATATATTATTTTACAAATTTTTATAGCTTTAAGGCTACATAAGTAACTTGGAGAATTCTCCAAGCAATTTAAAGTTAAACCTTCTCAGAATATAAAATACCTAAAAATAATTTAAAATATTTTTTATGAGTTCATTTATATTAGTTATTTATTTTTATTTGATTATTATAATGCTTTTTTTTTTATTGATTAAGACATAAACTTAAATTACACGTCACATGCAAATCAGCCTATGGAAGAATATTTTTTCCAAGTCTAGTCTTATTTTTCTTGTCAATACATGGAGAACATTCCTTTATGAATCGTATAAAAATAAAAATCAATTTTAAATGACAAAATAAAGTGCAAACTTAATTGCTGAAAAGTATAAAAATATTCAAATATATTTGAGATTATAGTAGAAAAATAAATTTTAAGAAGATTTTAATTCTATAACATTTCAAAAAAGTATTTTAATAATTTTTAGAATTATCTGTATTTATTTTGTGAATAAAAAAAGTGAATATAAGATGGGACCACCACCACAAACACGTTGAAGCACCCATTGGATGAGGGTCTACTACAAAAGGATTATCGCTGGTCATCATGATTTATTCAATACCAAACTACACTAGAATTCGTTTCTTGAATACATCTGTAGAAACGGCAAGGATGATAAACTATCAACTACGTTTAGTAGCAGTGGTAACGATGATACTGAAATCATTGTTATTACTACTGCAAGGCTGTGGCTCTAATGCGTGTTTGGTGGAAGAGAGAGTTGCTCTCTTGCAGCTCAAAGCTTATTTTAATTGCCCATATTGTAACTCTCCTTTCAATGGAATGGTTACATGGGGGAAAGACGTTGACTGTTGTTGGTGGGATGGTGTTCGATGTAATGCCACAACAGGTCGAGTCTACGAGCTCATGCTTGACTATTTTAGAGGGGGAAAATCTGTGGATAATTGGTACTTCAACGCCTCAATGTTTCTTCCATTTCAAGAACTTCGAAGCCTTAGTTTAAGAAGCAATCATATTGTTTGCTGCGTGGAGAATGAAGGTTTTTAACCCTTTTATCTTTTTATCAAATCACTTATAAATGCAAATTATGCCTCAAACTTGTGATATTCATGATATGCAGGTTTTGAAAGATTGACGAATGTGATCAATTTGGAATATCTTGTTTTGGGTAATAATAAATTGGGGAACGCCGTCTTATCTTCCGTGGCGAGTTTTTCATCATTGAAATCTTTAGACATGAGGAATATTGGATTGAAAGAAATAAGCGGTAAATTTGAGTTCATATATCCTAATTTTAATCATATATATTCATAATATTAGTCAACTAATAATAAAATAAAATCAGAAATTCGATAGGTTAATATATATATATACATACACACACACACATAATTTTGTTAATTATATTTATCTTTTCTTTTAATAAGTTGAAGTATATGAGTGAGCTTTATAGGTATCGAAGAATTACAGCAGTTGAGGAACTTAGAGATCCTTCTTTTGGGAGATAATGATTTGAACAACAACGTATTACCATTGTTGCATGGACTTCAGTCTCTTAAAACTTTAGATATTTCTTGCACTAAGTTAAAAGGATCAATCAACATGAAAGGTTGGTTGATAATTTCTTTTAATCATTAAAAGAAATGATATTTAGTTTTAATTGTATTAATAACATCTAAGCAAGTTTGCTTTTTTTGGGCTGCTCACAAGACTTGGTTGCCTTATTCAATATGGAGGAGTTAGACATTAGTGGCAACAACATTGACAAGTTTATTGTAACTAAAGGTATAACCCAATCTTATTTAATAGCGTAATTATATACTTCACATAATTTATTCACTTACTTAAAGCATGTATGTTCTTTTTTATTTAAATAGATGTGTTAGTTAAAATTCAAGCAACTAATGAAAAATAAACTTGGTAATAAAATCTATATTTTTCTAATTATTTTTTCACTTCTTTTAGATATTAAATGTCAAAGCAATATAAGCATCCTTTGGCTAGAAGGTGTTAATATGGGAAGTAACTTTCAGCTGGAATCATTAAAAGCGTTCCCAAATCTTGAGTTTCTTCATTTAGGAAACAATAATTTTACAGAAGTATCATTTCCACAAGGTAAGTTAAATAGATATTTTTATTTGAATTAAAATTAGAATTGTCTTTGCACTTGGGTTAAATTTTATATCGTTTTTTTCTTTTCTTCAAAATAGAGCTAAATAATGTGAAAGAGTTATACCTGGATGTGTCTTCTTTGGATGTGAATTTTTTACAAAGTCTTGGTGCTCTTCATTCTCTTCGGACTTTAAGCATGGACATGATGGATGCTTCACAGAGTAAGTTGTAAATTCTATTATTTCGTTTTTCACTAATCTGTTAGAGTAATATTTATTCAATCTAATAATAGCTCTATAGTTGCAGACTTGTCTAATATCAATATCTTACTACAGTACATTGCAAATATGACTTCGCTTGAGTATTTATTGTTGTCACTTTCTAAGCTCACTGGCAACATTCAAGGTTAGCTAATTTCCTTAATAATAAAATTTGAAGTCTCTGGTAGTTGTCTATGTCTCTAATCTCCTTCTCATTGATATACATTTAGGTTTATGCCACTTCACAAATCTTCGGGTGCTCCAACTTTATGACACTAATCTGAGTGGTAATTTGCCAAATTGTTTGGTGAATTTGACACTTCTTCAAGAACTAGATCTCTTCAATAATCACTTTATGGGAAAAATATCTCAATCTCCATTGAAATTCCTCACGTCTATCACGTCCTTAAGACTGAATGACAATCAGTTTGAAATTCCAAGTTCACTTTCTTTGTTCTTCAACCACTCTAAACTCAAGTATTTTCTTGCACATGGAAATGAAGTTTATATAGAAACAGAGGTGATCAATCATTATTTGACACCCAAATTTCAATTGGAGTTTCTTTCATTAAGTTCCACTTCTGGAGGAGGATCATTTCCTGAATTTTTGTACCATCAACATGATTTGTACGATCTTGACATTTCTGGCATTCCAATGATAGGATTGGGTTTTCCAAGTTGGTTACTAGAAAACAATACAAAATTG
Source organism: Erythroxylum domingense (assembly GCA_025594535.1). Lineage (NCBI taxonomy): Eukaryota > Viridiplantae > Streptophyta > Magnoliopsida > Malpighiales > Erythroxylaceae > Erythroxylum > Erythroxylum domingense. The sequence goes on along the minus strand of JANQBM010857197.1, from coordinate 4,396 downwards.
GAAAGCTTTCTTCTCTCCGGTTGTTCTCTTTTGGGATCTTTGGGTTTTCTAACACGTAATCCTAATGCAACTTTAAGCTATTTGGACATCTCCAGAAATCATCTTTACGGTCACATTCCAATTGAGATGTGTGCATATCTTCCAAGGTTAGAGAGGTTAGATCTATCGGAAAATGAGTTTACTGGAAGTATTCCGCAAAGTTTGTCTAATTGTTCTTTCTTAAAGGGATTTATCGTGCGTGATAACAAACTATTTGACAAAGTTCCGAAGTGGATTGGAATAATGGATACTCTTCATGAGTTGGATCTTTAAGAAAACATGCTTTTTGGAAGCATACCTGCAATATTGGGAACTTCACATTTGGAAAACATTTATTTGTCGAAAAATAGATTGGAAGGACCTTTTCCCCAATTAATTTCCGTTTCCAATAATTTGGGAGTTCTGGATCTCAGTCATAATTGTTTAATTGGTACAATTCCAAAGTGGATTGAGAAGTTTTATATGTTAAGGTGTCTTTTCTTGAGTTATAATAATTTTATAGGAGAGATCCCAATTAATTTATGGAAGATGACAAATGACTTACTGGTAGTTGATCTTTCACATAATAAGCTCTCCATATTCTCTACCAATTATTCATATAAGTATAAAAATGAAACTGTTGGAGGTTCATTCAGTCTTACCGGAGATTTTGAATTTGTAGTGAAGGGAAACATTTTTGGTTACAAAATGGAGCAAATTTTTGGCATGAATTTCACAGGATTGGATCTCTCTTGCAATAATTTAAAAGGCCAAATTCCTTACGAATTTGGAAATATTCAAGGTATCAACCTTTTAAACTTATCGCATAATAGTTTATTCGGACCTATTCCTTTCTCTTTCCCAAACATGTCCAAAATTGAGACTTTGGATCTTTCTTGGAACAACTTGAGTGGAACAATTCCTCATCAGCTTACAGAGCTTAACTTCTTAGAAGTTTTCAATGTATCTTACAATAACCTTTCTGGTGAGACACCTAATAGGATTGCTCAATTTGCCACATTTGATGAGAGTAGTTACAAAGGGAATCCTTTTCTTTGCGGGTTACCACTATCGAAGAATTGCAATTCAAAAACATCCACACCACCATCTTCAAATGATGATGAAGTTGATGATGGGCTGGTCGACATGAATGTATTTTACATAAGTTTTTCTGTGACTTTTACTATTATATTAGTCACAATGTTTGCAATTTTGCGCATAAACCCATATTGGCGAAAAGCATGGTTTTACTTCATCGAGAAGACTATCAATAGTTGCTACTACTTTTTTGTCGATAATTTTTCTTTTCTATCAAAAATAGGGATAAGATAATTTCTGGATGTAATATGTTATCTTTAGAGCACTTTTTGCTCAAGTGTCGATTTACAATAATAAACAGTGTTATTTATGGGTTATGTTACTGTCTATAATACCAATTTTTATTTTTATTTAAATTTCTTAACTAGAGTTGATAATTGTGTAAATTTGTTATGCTCAAATTATAAAAGATTTTATTCGACATTCTAGTGAAATTCTCTAAAGATTAAAAGTAACCAATGCATAGAATAGGAATAATGCAAAAATAGGAATTTGGAACATGATATTTAAATATGTACTTCATTTTTCATTTCAAAAAGAATACTAATAAATAAAATAATAATAAATGAGGCTAAAAAAATATTATTCCATATGATATCAAGCAAAGATTGAATTGAAGTATTAAACTCAAGTCCCGTATTTTTCTATGTGATTATTATAATGACGTATATGTTTATTAAAAGGAACTCAAAATTTTATATATGATTATTATAATTACATATTTATAATGAAAAATATGTTTATATATGATTATTATAATTACATATTTATAATGAAAAATCATATTCTAAACGCGGTTACATTTACTCAAAATTATTAACAACCAATTTGATGAATAATTTATATTACAATTTTTTAATTTAAAATAATTCGACAACTTCAATTTTAAATATGAAATTCCACATGCATCTCTCTATTTATACTGAAATTGCTGAAGTAGTTTTGACAAATTCTAATAGAGATATACAATAATGCATATACACACATCACTTTGTATGGGAAATGTTAGATATATGGTATATATCTTCTGATTTTGTTTGGGCATATTTATTATTTATTGGATATATAAGATATTAATTGGATGATGATAGCATCTTTATTTGACTTGGATTCAAAAATAAAAAGGCTATCTTGGATAATATTTTGGATGTGATAGAACTCTATCTTGATTAGAGATTGGGTTGATTATGTGATGTGGCTGAAGGGTATTGTTGGAAGTTCTTTTTGTGATTTAAGTTGATATACGTAAAAGAAGAGGCTAAAGGGATATAGCCGTATGTTCATGTTTGTGAATTAAGTGACCTTATGGAGAATATACGATAGTGGGTTTTTGGTGTGCAAAAGAAAACAACCTACGGCTATGTGTGAGTTAAAAAGGAATTAGATCTGCATTGTTGTTGTGGGAGTTAAAAGGAATTGGACCTACGGTTTTATGTGGTAGTGCGCAGTGTGGGGTTGACGGTTGGATTTTGCATATGGGTGTGTGGCTCTTCAAGGGCAATATCATCTCTTGAACAATTAGTCTATTTACTTGGTGAAGACTCACGTGGCAATTGCGTGGGTGTTGTGGCTGAAAAGTATTGCCGCAAGTTTCATTGTGAATTGAAGTGACTTTTTGGAAATACACGAGGGAGTGTTTTTTGGTTAAAGACTTACGGCTGATGTTGTGGGCGTGAGTGCTTCGTGTGATGTGTGTGATATCTATTTAATTTGTTGGAGGTTGAATTGAGAAAGATTTGTGGAGTGGCTCTTAGGTGAACTGCTTTCTTATTGTTATTGCGACGACTTCCAAATTTATTTCAGTGGAGTTTAACTTTTCGCGAAATTGTTCTTTTCTTTTGTCTCAAGTGTTTTCGTTTTTGTTTCTAGTTATTTTAATCACTTGAGTTGTTCGTTAATTATTTTATTAATTGTCTTTCATTAAGAGTAGTAGAGAAAAATCCTCTGACGAGGTTAACACGAGACGGTCGTGTTATTGGGTATGAAAATCTTTCACGGGAAGTAAGGTTGTGAGATACTGTCAAGGGTTGAGTGGTGTCGGCTCAGTAAAGCCTTGGATAAATCTATTGTACTTCGGTGAAAGTGATTAAGCTGGGTGACGCCCCACAAACGTAAGCAAGAGTGCCAAATTGCGTTACCAAATTTCTGGTATTATTTGTTATTTCGCTTTTGATTGGTTTTTGTTAGAATATATTATATATATATCTTTTTGTTTTGGCATTTTATTTATTTTAATTGGACATACAAAATTCATTATCTTGTTAAAGTATTGGAGCTGAAGTGAAACTCTGGTATTTGGATTTAAGTGGGATTGATTATTGAGATGATTGTGTTTTAAATGGATAAAAAGAGATCTGCAGACTATTTTTCCCAGTTGTGTTGGAAGTCTTCTTGGTTGAAGACACGTGTATGCAGATCAAGATTTTTAGCTGTGTTGGAAGTCTTCTTGCTAGCATATACGTGTGTGTGTGTGCAGATTCCATGATAAGAGTGCAGATTTTCGGCTGAGAATATAGAGTTTTGTGGGCTGCGTATTTTTGTGGCTTTTTTGGGAAACAATTGTTGGACATAGCAGGAGAAGAGCTTTTGGTCGTGTACGTTTTCTACGATATAGCCAAAGGAATTTTGGAATCTTGAGTGGGCGTTGAAAATAAAGGAGCTTCTGTGGTTTTTGGTTTCTTGCAAAAATGGGGAGTGAGCATTAAAGTAATGTGGGAGTGTGTGACATAGATCAGTGTGCGTCAATTGACTATTGAGTGGTCAAAGTGGACTTTCTTTACTTGTTGTTTGTGTTGGTCTTATAAATGTTCATCAGGAGCAGTTGCAGTGTATCCCCTACAGCATGTGTTGCCCACTTCTTTGATCTTTAGTAGAAGTCTAATTGTGAACGTTGGTGCTGCACTTTATCTCATGGTTAATACATGAAAAGCATTCCACGTATGTCTGTTCAAGTTATTGGTGGTATATGCTATTGAAGATAATTTGTTTGCGTCAAAATATTCTGTAGTGTGGGTATTGTTAATGAAGCGTTAGTCACGTGTGTGGAAGCAGCCTGCGTCGATTTGGTGGTTGAGGTAAAGATCACTAAGCGTGTGCCTCTGGAAAATTGTTTTGTGAGCGAAGTGAATATTATCCCCAGTGAAGAACGAATCAGCCATGGATAAGATTTTGTGTTGGGTTATTTGAGAAGACAAATTTATAGGGAAGTCTTCTTTGTCTCAAGTATTTTTGTTACTTAATTTTCAGTTGATTAAATACTTGAGCTATTTTATTTATTATT
>JANQBM010857182.1:0-13536 GCA_025594535.1 Erythroxylum domingense | reverse complement strand
GTTTACAAGTTGTGAAATGCATGATTATGTGGGTTTGTGGTAGTCCCCTAAGTTAAGTCAAGTGCACTTTGACAAAAGGCTTCTCCCGCTAGTGGCATGGAGTGCCTTCATGGACTCCCATAAGTTCACCACTACGCAAGACCATTAAGTAGGATTGCGATAGTACGTTCTACTCATGGTTACACAGGACCCTTAGGGGAAATGTGTAGTACGTTCTGTTTTGGATCCACCTAAACCATTTCGATGTGCTTATATGTTGACAAGTTTATTGAATGCATGATTTGAATTGCTTATAAAGTGTTTGATGATTTGAGAATTGAGAAATATGTGTTTGTGATTCAATGTAAACTATTTCAACGGTTTTGCTTGTTATTGGTTATAAACTTGTTACCCACGAGCTTTTAAGCTCAACCCCCTTTTTTCCCTATCTTTAGGTGAAGAAAATGAGATCGAGTGAAAGAGAATCGAGGCATCACTCCAAATTTTTACATCTTTTTTGTTTAAGCTAGATTTGTAACCATAAGGCTTTAGTTGCATTTTGAGCAAATTACTGTTTATGTATCTTCTTGTATTTTGGGCATTTTGAGATATTGATGTATTATGGCTGAAAATGTCCACTAAAGCTTTGTAAAAACTTTTATATTTTGATGTTAATGAAATATGTTTGTGGTTTGCAGATGGTATGTCAATTTTGTTCACTACATTTTTTTTCAAGTTTTCCATAAGGGTGAGAATATGTGTTCTAGATTTGAGGGAAATACTATATTGATCTAGGTTGAATTGGAAGAAGCTGCCTTCTTAGAAATTATAGATTACTTTTCTAGCTTTCCAAAGATATATAGTATGAAATTTTCGGACACTGGAGTTGAGAGATATGAGTATTATAAGTGGTGATGTTGCGTAGGAGGTATGTACATGACAGCTATGATGAATAATGAGAGTTTGTGCCTGTGAAGACGTTGCTTCTTCTACTTTCTGCTTCTTCTATCTTTTGTTTCTTCTATCTTTTTGCTTCTTCTACTTTCTGCTTCTTCTATCTTTTGTTTCTTCTATCTTTTGTTTCTTCTATCTTTTTGCTTCTTTTATTTTCTGCTTCTCCTACTTTTTGCTTCTTCTATCTTTTGTTTCTTCTATCTTTTTCTTTCTTTTATCTTTTTGCTTCTTCTACCTTTTTCTTCTTCTACTTTCTGCTTCTTCTATCTTTTGTTTCTTCTATCTTTTTGCTTCTTCTATTTTCTGCTTCTTCTACTTTTTGCTTCTTCTACTTTTTGCTTCTTCTATCCTTTTGTTGCTTCTATCTTTTTGCTTCTTCTACTTTCTACTTCTTCTATCTTTTGTTTCTTCTATCTTTTTGCTTCTTCTATTTTTTGCTTCTTCTACTTTCTGTTTCTTCTATCTTTTGTTTCTTCTATCTTTTATTTCTTCTATCTTTTTGCTTCTTCTATTTTCTGCTTCTACTTTCTGCTTCTTCTACTTTCTGCTTCTTCTATCTTTTGTTTCTTCTATCTTTTAGCTTCTTCTATTTTCTGTTTCTTCTACTTTGTGCTTCTTCTACTTTGTGCTTCTTCTATCTTTTTGTTTCTTCTATCTTTTTACTTCTTCTCTTTTCTGCTTCTTCTGCTTCTTGCTTCTTCTACTTTCTGCTTCTTCTACTTTTTGTTTCTTCTATCTTTTGTTTCTTCTATCTTTTTGCTTCTTCTATTTTCTGCTTCTTCTACTTTTTGCTTCTTCTACTTTTTGCTTCTTTTATCTTTTTGTTTCTTCTATCTTTTTGCTTCTTTTATTTTTTTTATTCTTCTACTTTTTGCTTCTTCTATCTTTTTGTTTCTTCTACTTTTTGCTTCTTCTATCTTTTTGTTTCTTCTATCTTTTTGTTTCTTCTATTTCTGCTTCTACTTTTTGCTTCTTTTATCTTTTTGAGGATTGGCTCGTGTGGGCACGCCACCTTTGTAGGATGCGCATCCAAATGTCACTTATGACGTCGAACACGTGAGTCGCAAGGGCGGGGTCCTAACATTGAAGGTTATATGCTCCTTCCCTAGTCGCAGAGTTAACTCGCCCCCATCAACAAGAATAATTGAGCACACAGTGGCCAAAAATGGTAGCTCAAGAATTATCGGAGTGTCCTCATATTTATTGATATCTAAAATATATAAGTTTGTGGAAAAGATAAATTTACCAACCTATACTGGCACATCTTTTATGATTCCCACCGGTCTATGTGACGTTCTATCGTCCATCTTAACAAAAAACTTAGTAGGCACTAACTCTCTTAACCCCAATTTTAAACTGAAAGTATAGGACATCATATTTATGCTTGCACCTAAGTCCGTGAATGACCTATCTATAATAATGTTGTTGATACTACAGGGGATGAAAAAGTCCCTTGGTCATCTTTCTTCGTAGCTATGTTGGGGTTTTCTTCCAGTGGTTGTTCCTTAACCTTCTTCTTGATGGGCTCCTATAATTTGAGCTTTGACTGTACTTGTTTTTTCACTTACTTGATCTTGTTATGCTCAATTTCCTGCAATTTTTTCGCTTCCCTCTTTGTATATAACTCTCGCTGCTGCGTAATAAGGAACGCAAATACCCTTCGAGTTACTTGAATTGACTCCATCACGGGCTCAATTGAAAGGTTTTCTTTAACTACTTGACCTTTTCCTTTATCTTTTACTTTTCTAATTTCTCATCTTGAGTCTGACTTGTAACTGTGATACGCTCCTTTGGGTTTGACTCGGTGTTACTTAGAAGAGTTCTAGCATGTCGAGTAGACATTGCCTCTGCTAGTTGCCCTACTTGGACTTTTAAATTATGTATGGACGAAGCATGATTTTTCATTACTTGCTCGAGCTTACTCTTGAGCCTTCTATGAGCTTCCTCTATGCCTCCGATCTTGTCCAAAATTTTGTCCAATTTTGACTCAATTGAGCTTATTTTATCCTACTAAAAGCTCGATTGCCCTTGAGGCCTAAACTGCCCTCCATTATTGTTGTTCGACTAGGAAAAGTTAGGGTGATTCTTCCACTTGGGGCTATAAATGTTGGAGTAGGGATTGTTTCCCCCTCTTTGTCCATATTACGGCCCCATGTAGTTCAGTTGCTCCTGGTTGTCTTCTCTCATCAAGTAGCAGTCCATAGTATCATGATCTACTCGACCACATAACTCACATTTCAATTGCATGGCCTTAAGCAGAGCAGAGGAGGATGTCTTCATACCATTGAGTTGTTGCATTAAATTTTCGATCTTTGCTTGCATTTCCATCATTTGATTGACCACGACTATTCCCTTTTGGTCTCTAAAGTGGTAGGTTGCCTACCTCACTCATTCGTCCATAGGCAACTGTTACTAGCCATCTCCTCGATCAATTCCTCTGCTTCATCGACCGTCTTCCACATCAAAGATCCTCTCAACACAACATCAATGGTGCCTCTAGTAGGTGGTTAACTTTATAGTAAAACGTCTGCAGAAGGAATTCCTTCGATAGGTTATATGTGGGCACTTCATCTGCAGGTCCTTGTATTGCTCCCACGCTTCATAAATTGACTCCCTGTTACTTTGTTGGAAATTAGTAATTTCCTTTATTATCTTAGTGGTCTTTGTCAATGGGAAGTATTTCTCTAGAAAAGCACGCACAAGCTGCTCCCAGATTGTAATGTTAGCAAGGCACAAGCATCTTTCGACATTTAGTGATACCAAAATGTATCACAGATCTCGAGAAAATTTATGATATGCGCGTTTGGATCGTCGTTTGCCAGTCCATAAAATTGGAAATTCTACTAAAGCATGTTTAGGAGGGCTGGCTTGATTATGAACGAGGCCACTTGAACTGGTGGCCTATCCACTCCTTGGTTAGTTGGGTTAAACTCTGGCCTCATAAAGTCCGCGAGGGTTCGTTGCTGCTATCTTTGAGTTGCTCCTTGGTCCACGTTTCTCTGAAATTCCTCTGCCATTAGTGATTTTCCTAACTCTTGTTCTTCTTCTTCTCGTTGAGCTTTCTTAAAGGTGCATTCTAATTATGTTATGTCTAAATCTATCACCTCCACTGCACAACTAGAACCCCTCTTGACTCTTGTGTTCATGTAAGAGCACGATTCCTAAAATAAATGAATGAACTAAAACCAACAATTATAACTAACCTAACACATTAAACTATAGAACTACTTTGCCTTCCTCGGTAATGGTGCCAAAAACTTGGTCGCAAGGTTACACACGCTAACTTTTACTATTTATAATCTTAGTAAATTCTGCAAGTGCACGGGTCGTTCGCGTAGTACCTAAGGTATCGATCCCATGAGGAAGCCTAATCTAGTCCTAAAATCTAAGGTTTTCCTAAACTATAATAATTCTAAACGAATAACTAATGTAGAAATTAAATCAATCAGCAATCAATTATGAGAAATTAATGGGCCAAAGTGTAAACAAAGTAGAAATCACATAACCCAATCCGAAATTGACCTAGAAATCACCAAGTGAGAGAAAGGGGATTTTGATTGGAAATTAATGGAAACCTAACCAATTATGCAATCACTGATTTAACAGGCCTAGACGATCCTAGGGTGAATTACTCTCTCTCGACCTATAATTCTTAACCCTAATTGATTATGATATATCAATTCACAATTGGCCCAAAACCTAAATTAGTTCTAAGTTGTCTGTTAACCTATTGGGAACCTATGCTCGATCTCTCGTTATACAATTATACTGGTTTGATTTAATTCTTAACCTATCAATTCACCTAACTCTCGTTAGCCTAAATTAATTATTTTTACCTGGCTCACCCTATCAGTTTATTGCCAAGTTATTAAAAGCAAAATTGAAATCACAGTTGAATCAATAAGAACACAATCAACGATTTTTATTAATCTAACAAATCAAGATCTAAAGGTGAGTATAAACATAAACTCAACATTCAACACAAACAATTCTCAACACCTATTTCAATCCTATATATGAATAAAATTGAAATAAATGAAAAATATGTCGAGAATGGAGTCAGGGAGGCTGCAATAGTAGGAAACCACCTGTTTCTAGAAGTATGACTCATCAAGCTCTTATCTGTGTTTTTCTTCCTTAATCTCCTTCCTTAATCTCTTGATTTCTCTTTATGTTTTCTCTCGGAATTGGCTAAATCAAGCTCTTTTGTACAAATCTCTTGACTCTTTAAAGACTACTACCTCTAACTTGTAATGTTCTATTTATACTTTTAAGGCTCTAAGTCAAAGTCGGGGTCGAAACGGTCCAAAAAATCTTGCGAAACTTGAGTTTTTCTGTCAGCTTGACACCTTCGACGATCGTGGCCCAGTGTGCACAATCATGGCCTAACTTGGAGGCTTTCTGTCACGATTGTTCCCCATGTGCACGATCATGGCCTGATTACTATTGGTTCGTCCTTTTCTGTCATGATCATGGCTTGTATGTATTTGGACCAAAACTTTTCGAATCTTCTTCGTTCTTCACCGTTTACTCTGAAACACTATCAAATGCATCACGGTACCTTAAAAATATAACATTTAAGCTCAAAGAGTTAATCTAACCCATAAAAACACTAAAACACTCAAACTAACATAATTAAACCCAAATGCATACTCAACACTCAAATTCCCACTAAATACATAACAAATTAAACCCTAAAATATTATGCAATTGAAAACTATCATTGATTGTGTTTTAATTTCATATTAGGATTTGTTTTTGGTTTATTTTGTGACTTGAACACTTTTGATTTCAATACAATGTTTTGGGTGTTATGATATTTATGTTTTCTTATACTTCGACATTAAATTGAGAGAGTGAGTATAAAGTAAGCTGATTAGGTTGGGTAATAAGAGTTAACGACCAAATAAGTCATCCAAATATCTAATTGATATTCATACAAAGAGAGATCTTGTGTGAGAACTCGATTATTCGATAGATTGCTTACGAACTAGTTAAAAACATTAAGCTGTTTTTAATAATTGAGAGATTGAAAGTCTAAAATCTTGTTATCAAATAGGGTATTAATTGGGTTTAAATGATTAAGTCTTAAGAGAGAATAATCAACCATTCAAAAATCCAGGATTGACACTAAATTGAGTCAAAAGTGGTTGAAGGAACAGAATAACGATATAATGAATCCTAGACTTTCATAGTGGATCATTCTTAATTTATTGTGGTAGCTCATTTGTTAAGTGGTTAAATGCTCTATTTTGTTTGATTGCTTTAATTCTAATTATTTCTTTTTATTCAAATCACATTTTAAAACCTTAGACAAAGTTAGGTTCATTTAGTTTTATTGATACCTCAATTACTATAAGTTTATGATTCGTATACTTGTGGAAATTAAGAGTTTTATAATAGGTAAAACTTGCTTAACAAGTTTTTAGTGTGATTATTGGGGAATTAGTTTAGGACTTTTTGAATTCCTTTATTTAAAGGAATTATTACCCTTTCTTATGATTATGGTACCCAATCACAAGAAATTTAAAAACTAAAAAAAGAGGAAGTTTAGGCGCAAAGTAGAAGACGTATCGATTTGGACATTAAAAGGCAATAATGAAGAATCCAAAAAGCCAAATGCTAAAAAGAGATAGAAAAAACTGATGATGGAGGAAATAATCATGGAGAGCAAAATACCCTTATAGACTGTCGCATCCCACTACCATAGAGTACATACTCGAACATCTATAGGATATTCAGGTACATATCCTAATCTCTTAAATGGCATCATAAAGAAAATACAATCTTAAAAATCTCATCACTTCATTTCATTCATAAAGGTTTACATAGAAGACATTAAAACTAATATTTACAACCTTTATACATAATTTCTACATGACATATGTAAACTACCTAAAAATAACTACAACTCCTCAAATGCCAACTGACAAACCGTTAAGCCATATCTTTATCTAAAATGTTCTTTTAGAAGATCTTAGAAATCTAGGTCTCCTGTCTCGTAACTGAAAATATCAATGTTGTAATTTGGTTAAGTTTTGCGAGCTCAATGAGCGAACCATAATTAATGATCTCACTATAGGAAAACACACAAATATCATACAACTAACCAAATTCACAACATTTTCCATCACAATAAGACATAATGAATGTCATACGCATCACATACATTCTTTAAAAATTTGTACAACTCAATCAATCACATTATCATGACATATCACTTTAACATCACAACTTCAGAAAAGAGTTCAAAAGCATATATTTCATAATCATAACTATACAAATGCATATGTATATGAGACTCCAGATTCGTTATTATTTGTTGTGGCCGAGTGTCTCTCATACACAGACACAGATATAGATACTGGCCCATTGGGCTCAATTAGATACAAAAATCAAAGAGCAAAGCTCTATGTACAGAATTATGAGCTTATAGCTCTTTCAGACTGGCTATTCTGATCATAACACCTTTATCTGAACATGCATTTTATGAAATGTGTCAAATAACATAATATTAAATAAATAACATCCACTTATGATGCACAGACATAATCTTATATTCATCAGACCTCAGTCAGGCAGTCAACTTTTGTTGAGTATTCAGAAAATAATTGTAAACAGATATCTTTCAAATTTCATATACAAATAAAACATTTCCAATACATTCCTGAATATTAAACTCCTTGGACCTTTAAAGTTCAGATTTCACATACAGATCATAAATAATTCAACAATTGGAAGTTAAACATAGTCAATTAATCAATCCTAGGAAGATCATCTAGGTTGACTCACAAATGCTCCCTTTAGCTTATTTCCTTGAAGTCATGGCAATGTCTGGAAGCGGTCGCTTGACGTGTTCCTCTATATGTAATCATATACATTTGTATGTCACTCATGTGCATTTTTATAAGAATAATTAGTCATAAATACATTTATGAATGTATCTTGTATCATGCATGTTCAATGAGAATTTCTCAGGTATGTTTCTTTAATACTCTTTATAAACAATTTACAACACCTTCAAAACATTCTTTTAATCCTTAATACCCTTTTTCATTTCAATCCTTTCATTCAACATCAATTAAATTCATTTAAGAACTTATTTAATATATAATACTTCATATGGAAACATCCTAGCCTTTATTAGTCTGAAAATCACTCAAAAAATAACCCTCTAATAAAACCTCTGATCATGCATCTTCTCTGCAGAGTCGCGATCATGCATCCATCAATTTTCACCAGAGTTGCGATCGTACAGATGCATGATCATGACTTCCCTTATTTTCAACAAAGGTCGCAATCGTGCAAATGCATGTTTACGCCCTGCTGTGATTTTCTTCCTCCTTTCTTCTGTTTGTCCCAAACTCACATTTTAGCACCAAGTTCACTCCCATTTTCTAGATTACTACACTGCAAACACAACATCATTCCATACTTATTCACATACCAATTTGTTTTCATAAAATTATCAAACTATAATCAATTGATTAAACCTCTTTAATTATATAATATAATTCATGAAATCTATCCTTTTCCATAACATGATATCCCTTTTATGAAAAACTTTATTATCAAAATTATATCATTTACAGTTGATGGCCTCTTCATTTTTGTTTCAGTTTCAGTTCAGTAACATCAATACACAATTCAACGATTCATGATTGTTCATAAACCTCAAAACAATACCTATTCCATATTTTTCTGTATCATATCTTGTAATATCCCATTACCTATGTCAAGGCTAGAATAGTGATTATGAGAGATTATTAAGAGATTAGAAAATGTATTTCATGCTCATATAAAATACGTCATACACAAACACATGAATATAGAAATTTTTGCACATTAAAATAAGCATTCATTGAAAATTTTCGGGTATAATTGATCTTTTTGTGTGATATGTGATTTTTTTGAAAATTGTGGCTTTTATATGTTGAAAATTGAATTGGAGAGTGTATATAGTGATTTAGATTTTTTGAAGAATTTTAGGAAAATTTCTAAAATTTGGGTAATTTTGGACTAAAAAAATTGCCAAGTGGCAAGACAATTAATAAATGGTAATAGAAATAAATATCAAATGATAGTAGAAATGATTGAAAAGTGGCATTAAGATTTAATGACAGTAGTCATTAAATTTTGGGAGAGAATTGGACTAGAAATTGGAATCAAATAGACTAGTTATCAAAGGATGGACAAATGGAACCATAAAAAAGTGACATGTTACTTATAACTCATGATTGTTTTGCTAAAAGATTACACTTTACATTGTTCTTTTTTTTTTCATTTGTTCTTGCTCTCTTCATTCTTCATCTTCTCCATTTTTTTTCTCTTCACCTGCAAAACTCCTACTAACCTCCATCAAGTTGATTTTTTGGCCATAATCTCACACTGGCCACTTAAATAGCTTGCTACCTTCTTCTTGCTACTAAAAGATCCAACCTAGTCTACCTTCAAAGTTGATGATCGTGTGATACTTGGAGCTAGGGTTTCTTGGAGAATCTTGAAGAAGTTTTGGGTTAATCATGTAAGTATCCCTCTATTCCTTATAGGTTTTTCTAAAAGAGATAAATATGGTGGTTATTTTCAGAATTTTGATCATGATTATGAAGAATTGTATATATATGTAGATTGGGCGTGAATGAGAAAACCTGGGTGTGTCCATGTTTTTATTTTATGTGTATGATGATTAATGATTCATAAATTGATGTAGAGGTGATTTAAAGTTATAATGAGTTCTAAAATGGGGTTAAAAGAAGTGGAGAAAATTGATTTATGAATGAATGTTATATGTTCTGTTTTTCGATTAATGATCAAACATAAATCATGAATTGTTTTGAATGATATTGAGTTGAAATGGAGTGTAAATGAAGAGGAAATAAAGTACAAAAGATTATATAGGTACAAGGTAGGTTATATGTAAAAAGGTGGAAGTATAAAATCTAGAAACTTGGAAGAGAGCTGGAAAATGTTAGCAGCAACATTTTCACTGATTATGCTTATGTATTTTAGGAATAACTTGTTTTGTAGTTATCCAAATGAGATGATTCTTAATTTGGATTAAACTAGAGACATAAGGCTACATTTTTATGAAGACATAGAATTTGAATTCTGTCATTAAGAGTCTCAAAAACTGTCACGAAGTTGAGAACTGGGTGCAGCAAATTGTTGGATGAATGTATATCTTTATGTTTTGTTTTGTGAATATGAAAACCATTAGTGATCAGTTGTATGTAGATGTTATGAATCATGAACTAAGGGTTTAATGAAAGTGAAAGTTAGGCTAACCAAGATGTTGAGTTATGTTCTTGAAATGGGATAAATTAAGGTAATAGTTAGGAATGAAAATTGGAGGATATGTGCAGAAAAAGTTCTGATAAAGGTTTATGAGAATATATTCTATTTTGGGTGTTCATGATCAAGCATGGAATATAAATTATTTATGGATGATGTTGAGTTGAAATTTAGGTATACTTAAAGAATTTATCAACTTAAAATGATGAATTTTGAATATGAATTGATTGTGACTTAGGAATGAGATATGTTATAGAAAAATGATAGGAATTCATAAATGATAAGAATTAGTTGTAAGTGATGAATCAAATGAATAGAGATTTGAGAATTTAATGAAATTAATTTGGTAGTTGAATTTTTAATATGTGATATTGCATCAGGAGAGGTGAATTTGGGAAGATTATGAATGAAAGCGACGTTAGAATGGATGTAGGAACCATTAAAGATGCTTTGGAGGGGCATATGTTTCACCTATGTCCATTAGATGGACTTTAGGTCCGCTAAATGGACCTTCTTGGGTCTGAAAATATTCCCAACCCTATTTATGTCCGTTTGAGGGGACATACATGTTTGCTTAGCAGACATTCTCAGGACAGCTATCCTAGAATGACATTAATCTGACATCTACATCAAAAGTTATGTCTTTTTTCCTAAGATATGTTTGTTTATAGATGATTGACTTATTAAGGTTTTTCCCATGAGATATTTAGACTTAATTTTGATCTTGAATGAGCCTAGTTGATGTTCGATTGAGCTATTAAAGTAAGGAAGGTGACTTAGGCGTTAAGGAATGATTCAAATATCATATTAATTGGTTATGAGACGTGTATTAAGGAAATGTACCTGGGATTGTCATTGAGCATGCATTGCACATAGTCTATATACACATTCATGCATAAATGAATACTTAAGATTGTGAAATTATTAATATGTGTACAATGTGCATATTGCAGAATATTGATGTATAGGATAAAGTGTCCACATCCAGATGTTTCTAGATCTTGGAAACAAATGCTAATCTGGAGCGTACTATGAGTAACCTAGACGGTCTCACTCAATTAATAGTTTGTTTTATATTATGTTTGAATTATTGAATGAATGTGATTTGATTGTGTTGATTCCGGACAATGAAGGTCTGATGATTCTGATGAATGAATGTGATATTGAAGTGCTACTTGTATGTGAATGTGAAGGCCTAAATGATTGATCCCATGATTGATTGATTATGAGTGATGCATTCCATATATGAATGCATGATCAGATAATGAGAGTTGTGACCTAAGTAGCCACTGAAAAATAGCTTAAAGCTCAGATTATGAAAAAGAGCTTAAAGCTCAGGAAGTGTATAAGAGCCAAAGGCTCACTATGTAAAATGAGCCCTATATCCCCAACGGATAAAGGACAGTATAAATGAGTCCGATATCCACAATAGATACAGGACAATTTAGGCACTCAGTTACAACAACATAACAATTGAAAAAGAGTCTTATGAACATTTCATATACATTTTAATCAGTATGTTTGATTGTTGAAATGCAAAAATTGTCTTGCCCTTAAGTGATAATGTGATATGCGATAAATTATGCAAAACGCAGTGATGTGAATTATATGTTATGTGTATTGATGTGTTGCATAGATTGAGTGAACCATCTATGATGGTTACCTCATTGAGTTCACAAAACTCATCCAATATTTGCAATATTTTTTAGGCTTAGAAGAGTTACCCCTTTAGACAAACGGGAGTATAGCCATTGCATTCCAGTAAAAGATAGAGGTTGGGATCAGTTCACGTTTACATCTGTATTTTCTTATTTTTGTATCAATTTGTGTATTCCGCAATTTCTGTATAATTTTTTGCATATAATAGCTTCTGAAATTGGAAATGTTTTGAATGAGAGTGATCAAAGTGTAATAATAATTTTGATTTCGATGTGTATGAAAAAAAAGTATAGGCCTGAATTTGAATATTGATTTCTGCACGCGTGAGTGAGTAATTTTTTTTTCAAATTGTACTGAGTTTCGAGTGCTTGACTAATTTATTTTTCTAGCATGCCACCCTCATAGGTACACATGCGGATATTATTCAAGATGCCGGGTACGTGTCTTGCGAGAGTGGGGTGCTATATATATTCTGCATTTTTTTCTAGATTTTCTTAAGCAGATTTCGGGTCAGATTTGTATGACCATTATAACCTAAACAATGAGGTATTTAGAAAACACCTTCTCCTAATAAAATGTTCCAAAATGTCTTAAGTGTCTAATGACATCAATTTCATGCATTTTGGTTCAGTATCATGCAAGTTATAGTAAAAAAGCTACGGACTGTTTTCATACCTCAACAAAACAAAATTCTCAACTTCAAGCCAAATTTCAAGACTCTTAAGGATAGAATTCAAATCAATTCCTTCATGAAAAATGTACCTATATGGATCTAGTTTACTCCAAATCAAATTTCATCCAATTTGGATATTCACAAATCAAGTTATAACCAAAATACAGATGTATGTTTAGTAAAACTCTGGATATAACACACTCCAGCACACTTCGTATAACACTTTTTGCACATTTACATTTTGCTTGTATCACTGAAACTCTTCTTCCTATAACACCACTCATGCATGAATTCATTTATCTCCCAACACCACTCATGTATGGTTCCATTTAAAAAAATTAAAGCATCATCAAAATGTCATTTACACCACCTATACAACTTAAAGCATCACTTACTTGATTCAGAAAAATTCTAGCAGTTGAGAGTGGTTAGAAGAGATTTCAATGGATGGAAAAGAATAAAGAGACAGCATATGGTCTGAAGTGGTTTCTATACAATGTTTCATGTTGATGAATTAACCAAAGGCCAATACACAAAAATGAACAAAGATGGTGTTTCGATGATGGCAAAGTAAGAAGGAAGGTTTAGATGATTTCGATGAAACCAAAGAAATGAGTTGCAAAAATCTTCATTGCCTAACAAAGAAGTGACTTAGGTGGCTTAACTTAGCTTTCCCACATGTCTCTAATGCATGTCTTGAATTAGTTGTCATGTGAAGCTACCAAATGTCACATAGCTGTTGGTCCATATGTCACACATTAATTTATCCATTTGTCCCTCTATAATTAGTCCATTTGTTAATAATTCTATTTGTATCTTATTTCTATATTTTTCCTAGTCTAAAAAAATTACCTCAAAATTTTGATAAATTTCCAAAATATTCGAAATGTCTTCAAAAATGCAAAAATAATTCTAATACATACCAATTCAATTTTCAAGACAATTAATCCATAATTCACACTTTAATCACATTAAAATCA
>JANQBM010857173.1:0-13537 GCA_025594535.1 Erythroxylum domingense | reverse complement strand
GATTTATAATTACTGCTTTCATTATTCAAATTGATATGATGCCATGTGGAGTTCGGTAGTGATTGCACGTAGCGCTTTCTTATCGTAGGATATGTATCGGAATGACCTACAGGCGTCCCGGTGCGTACCCTAAGGTAATAGGGTGTTACATTCAAGATGGAAATGAGTTGATGACATGAGAAATCCATCAAAGAACCTCAATTAGAAAGATTTGAATTTTCAGTGCAAAACAAACATAAGGTTATATTTATGTTTCTTTTCACTATTTATTAATCTATTGCTTATATTAAAAATGAATTAAAAGGTGATTGCCAAAAGAATGACTAGTTATGATAAGTCCTAAATCAGGATTAACACAAATAATAAAATAAAGTTTTACTCAGTACAAAACTAATTGCAAGTTTTAGTTGGAATAAGTTTGCCTATTATTTCATTCGAAGGAGTTTAAATACAGAAAATAAAAGAGTTTAAATACAAAAAGAAAAATAACAACTCCTTAGATTATATGCTTAAGAATTAGGACTTGAAAAATTAATTATAACAAAGCAGCAATATTATTAAATTTAAATAAAAAATTCTAGAACTATTTATAAGTAAACCTCTAAAGTGGTTTCAATTGCCTAAGACTAATTTTTGAATATCAAATATTCTCCAAAGTTCATACATTTCAACATGATAATTTATGACAAAGTACTTCAAAATTTTATATGGCATTCTAAATGACCTTTTGAGATTATCATTATACTTTACTTTTAGTGGAACTTGTCATCTATCTTACATTTTTTAGAATTTTTTGAAGTAGCATCCATTTCTAAAAGTCTCTTTCATTTAACTAAACTTTCTCCTATAAATTTAGGAACTCTTTTTTACCCAATGTGTGTCTAGTATAACTTTTAACTCTAAGGTCAAGTCACCATCTTTGGAAGTTGGTGGAAATTCAAAATTAGAAACATTATTGTCACCCTCTTATTTCTTAAGCATTGAAATATGAAATAGTGGATGTATACGAGAACCAGTAAAAGCTTGAGATTATATGCCCCTTTTTCAATTCTTTCCTTAACTTAATCTGGTCCATAAATCAACTTGTAATATTTTGGTAGGCTGTTTAAACATTGATTGCTAATCATTAGAAATAACTTAAAGACACCATATCTCCTACTTAAAACTTAATATGCATTTTTTTAAAATATGCTCTTTATTTCATTTGATTATTGCAACATGCAAATTATTTTTGAGTTATTTTAGTAAAGCATCTTGGGTAGTCAATATTTGATCCACTTTTTCAAGTACTTTCTTAATAATGTGGAATTATTGGTGATGGTTGACCATAAAGAGCTTGAAACGGATTCATATAGATGGATGAATGCTAGGTGGTGTTGTACAAAAATACAAAAATATAGCTCAAGATAGCAAAGTATGTCATTTTTAAGGTAGATAATAACTATAGCTCCAAATATATTATTCCATACAACAATTTACCATATTCAACCGACAATCCATTTGAGGATGATATACCAAGCTTATTTTTAGTTGTATCCTATATAATTTAATTTTTTTTGGCTAAAACTGGCTAATGAAAAATGGCTCTCAATCATTTATGGTAAACCAAGGCATTCTACTTAGTTTAAAAACCCCCCTCAATAATTTTCTCAGTTATTACTTTTATTATATAAGGATGAGATAAGGCTAAGAAATGTTTTGGTTTGCTTTGTCCATCAATGACAACCAGATAGCATGTTGACCATTTAGAGGTGGAAGATCCTCGATAAAGTTTATAGTGACAAGGTGTCAGCTTTAACTTGTTGGCATATTTAATAAGAAGGAAGTCTAATAAAATTGTTGAGCCATTCTTTTATAGGTAACTCTTGAAATAGATGTTGACTGACATTAGAATGGGGAGGAACTACTAGATGATTTTTATAATAAACCAAGTCATTACTAAATAAGTAAGGAAAGTCTAATTTTTCTTATGCTTGCTTGCATATTCTTTACATGTAGGGGATAGTTTTTAGCTTCGGACGTGATGGTATTGTATGTGTAAGCTCGAGAAATAAGGATAACATCAAAGGTTGGACTGCCCACTACCTACAATAAAGTATCAATTGTATTATTCTCTTTTCCTGATATTGTTATGCATTATCTAATAAGTATTTGAGGCTTTGATGGTCAAAATTGATGTATAATTTTAGCCCAGTAAGTAAGGTCTTTAAGTTTGGACGAGTTAAATTATTATTAACATCTTTTTAGCATTTAGTGGTACCCAATTCCTAGTCATAAATGCAATAAGTCACCTTTGTTAAGTGAGAACTATCCTTGATGTAAATCTACCTAAGAATATACCCTAGAAAGTTTGAATCAAGCCTAAGAAAAATAAAAACAGATGTATAAAAAAATCGACTCATTTGTTATAAAGAACCAGGAACTAAATCCATTAAGTGATTGGCATGCAAAGAAGAATTTCTTACTAAGTTTGAAGTTCAATAAAGAATAAGTAAAAGAAGCTCTGATGACTCTTAAATAACAAAAATCTCAAAGTTACTCTAACTTAGAAGAAACATCTCTTAAATACTAAATAATAAAAAACTAGGGTTTTGAGTAGGCACATCTAAGGTATAACCATCTTTCAGGTTATATTAGTTACAAAAGTTTTAATGCAAATAAGCACATTCTAGGCCACACTAGTGTATGATACTGTGAATTTTCATGTAACTTTAGGAAATTAGACAAGTTCAGGATATGCCCATGGCTAACACCGTAAATCTTCATATAACTTTGTAAAATTGGACACTATTTATGACATGTTCATGGCTGAGATTGTGTCTTATAACCAATTTCTCTATAAAGTTAAATGGGTTGGTACGTTATTGTGTTTGAGGTTATGTTAACATTTAAGTCTTTCAATCTTAGTTTGAATTAGGCTAACCAATGTTTGTCTTTTTATTTGACTTGATTCCATATGTGTGGCCACTTCTTTCACAGCATCATTAAATGCGTCTTGAAGCATTTTCTTCCTTGTTCATATAATTGGTCCATTTAACAAACTCAAATTGTAGAAGACAAATTAATTCTTATAATTCTGTCCTTCTTTGAAAAGATGCATCCTTGAATCTTCACGTATATCAAAGGGAGTTAAATAAAAAATAATAGAAGTGGTCTTATATTATATTTACTTAGAAGATCTAAATTATAAGCCTTATCATTAATTTGTTCAACAACTTAAAATGAACCATCTCCTCCTAATTACAACTTAAATCTTCTTCAATTTATGAACATCTTCTTTCTTATATGTACCCACACTCAGTCACCTGGTTTAAATGTAATTCTTGTTCTCCCTTTATTAGCTTTAGATACATATTCTTCATCTTTTCTTTCAACACCATTTCAACTTTCCTTTTACCATCCAAGTAACTTCTCTCATATATAGTAAAGGAACCAACCAATAGAGTTAATAGGTTAAAATCATAAACAATTTCAAAAGGTGAATAACAAGTAATTCTATGAACAACTCTATTATTTGCAAATTCAATGAACTACAAGTACTTTTTTTCCAATTTTGTAAATTCTTTTAAATAATAACGTGTAATAAAATAGTTAAAAGTCTTATTTACTACTTTAATTTGACAATCTATTTAGGGATTATAATTGGTTGAAGACAATAATTAGGTTCCTAACTTTCCTTATAAAATCTTCCAAAAGTAGTTTGGAACTTAACTTCTCTGTCAAACACAATACTCTTAAGAACATTATAGAATCGTACTAGCTCCCTAAAGAATAAATAATCCATATTGGTTGGAACATTAGTTTTACTATATATAATAAAATGGTCATCTTAAAAAACCTATCAACAATAACATAAATATAAACTTTACCATATTTTCACCTAGGAAAATTTAAAAAAATCTATATAAATATCACCAAGGTTCATTAGGGATTAATAAAAGAGTATACACACTATGTGATATAACCTTAGACTTAACTTATCTATATGTAATGCAATTAGCATAGATTCATGAAATATATGAGGCTAAAAGAAATGTTCAAGCAAAATATCTAAAGTCTTTTTTCAATGCCAAATTGACCGATCATCCTCCCCTATATGCTTCATGCACTAACAACTATCTCAAAGAAATCTTAGACGTACACAATCTATTTTCTTTAAACAAAAATCCATCATACCTAAAGATAAATGCAAAATCATCATCATTCTTATATAATTCCTTAATATGCTCAAAGTTTAACAATGTTACCTTATGATAGGTGTAAAATATAGTATGCTTTATAGGTGTTAAAGTATGTTTTTAGTGTTTTCTTAGAGGATAATCATATGTTTAGGATTTAGATTTATGTTTTTGTTAGCACTTTTACGTTTATTATTTGATTAATTATTGTTTAAGGCAAGAGTTTAATCTTAATTTTATATTTCAAGGATTGTTTGATGTGTCTGGTAACTAATGGAGACAAGGAAAAATGAAAAAAATTGAAGAAAAAGCTAGAGAAATAAGTTTGGCCATGCACAATCATGCATTAGGAAGCAACAAGATGGAAGTCTCTAGTACGATTGTGCATAAGGAAGTAGTAAGATGGAAGTCTCTAACACAATTGTGAAATGCCATGCACGAATGTACCAAAGAGTTAGACAAATGCTATACACGATCGTGTAAGGTGTTTTCCAACATAGGAGTTTTTTTTAATACTTTTGACGTTTTGCAACTATTTTTGGCAAATATACATGTGGAAAAAACTAGACAAATTCCTAAAAGACTTAAAAGTATATATAAAAGAGAAAAACATCACTTGATGGCTATATAAACATAATTAAAGGAGCTTAAAAAAGAAAAAATTCTAAAGAATAAGGCTGCAAAATTTTCAGCTCAAGGCAAAGAAAAGAAGACTTCTAGATTCAATTCTTTACTCTTTTTTATTTTTTTATTTTTGTATTATATCAATCAGATTAAATTGGATATATAGTTACATATATGGATTATTAAATTCCTTTTTAGGAATTACTCTTGATTTATTTTTTGAACTTTACATTCTTGATTTAATAAATATGTTTGTGATGTTTATTATTGTATATTCAATTTTAATCAAGAGATTGGACTGGATCATCTGTGTTATGTTGCACAGCGAGAGCTGGTACCTTAATAGACCTATAAACATCAAATTAATAGGCAATTTAAGAGAGATCCTAATTGTTTATTGGTTTCCATAGGATTGCTTCAAATCCAATTACATAGGTAGAAAAAAATTTATGAGATCACCTTCAATATAGAAATCAGTCGTATCTTTAGGACAATGCATTTGCCACTGTGTTTCTTACCTTTCTTACACTTAATGATATAAAAAAAATATCTCAATGAATTCCATCCATTCAAATGTTGTTAATTCAACGTCCATTACCCTTTTAAATGATTTAAAGACTCATGATCAATGTGAATACCAAATTCTTTGGACCACAAATAAAATTGTCGATTGTTCAAAGCCCTCACTATTGCATATAACTCATTATCATAAGTTAGGTAGTTAAGAGCAACACCATTGATTTTCTCACTAAAGAAGGTAATTGATTGATTTTCTCACATTAGAAAAGTACTAATATTATTCTCAATGCATCAAATTTAATCTCAAAAGTTTTGGAAAAACTAATAAAGAATTAGAATGTAATCTTTCTTTAACCAAATTAAAAGTGCACTCTTGTTTATAACCCTACTTAAAACAACATACTTTTTGACAACTTCAATAAGTAGTGTAGCTAGTACATTACATTCCTTCGTAAAGCTGCTATAAAAACTAGTCAAATCATGAATATATAGGTGTATGCTTCTCTTATTATACTTAGCCCTCTCTTTTTTAACCTTTATGCCTTTCACATTATAATAAATCTAAGAAAAATTACTTATCTATGCAAAAAGGATACTTCTTTATATTAACATAGAATTTTTATTATCTAAAAAAATTCAAAATAATTTTTACACACACAACATGCTCATCTAAAGTCTTATTATAGATTAGAATATCATCAAAATAAATAACCATAAATGTTCTAATAAAAGCACACAAAATATGATTAATTAATCTTATGAAATACTAAATGCATTGATAAATCTAAAAGGCATAATTACCCACTCATATAAATCACATTTTATTTTAAAGGTTATTTTTCACTCATCACTTTCTTTCATCTTAATTTGATAATATCCACTTTTCAAATCAACCTTTAAAAACAAACAAGAACTATGCAACTCATCAAGAATGTCTTTTAACCTATAAATTGGATATCAATATTTTATCTTTATTTTATTGACAACTTGGCAATTAACATATATTCTTCATTCCCATCCTTCTTAGGAACAGGTAAGATTGGAAAAACACATAGACTCATGCTTTCTCTAATATAATCCTTCGAAAAAAGCTTCTTAACTTACCTTTGAAGCTCCTTAGTCTCTTTTGCATTATTTTTATAAGCTAGTTGATTATGAATGGTATCATTAGTTATAAAATTAATTTTGTGTATTATTCTCTTTATTTGTGGTAATTAATAGGGAAAATTTTGAAGAATACACCTTGGAAATCTTACAACAAAGAACAACAATACTAAGCAAAAAAATGTCAAGATTGTCAATATTAAAACAAGCCTCTTATAAAAAGGTACAATCATATGATATTTAAAAAAATATTCCTCATGACTCACTCTCATTAGTGTAAAAGCCTACTAATTTCTTTACTTTTCTCTCAACACTCCTTTTTCCTGACCTGTTTCTCCTTATTTTTATTTTTCAATAAACCCTTTTATTTTCCTTTTGATCTCTAACCCTTATTTTTAGCTCACTCTTCTCTTCTTTACTTTCGTTTTAAACTTGAACTGATGTTTAGGTACCAATTGTATAAGAGTGATAATTTCACTATGCATGATAAAAGAATACTAATATATAAACATATCTTTTATGGCCTTTCTATTGAATTCTTAAGGCCTGACCTCCTTAAGAGAATATGGCCAACATGAATGAACAACCACACAACACCTTGTCACAATATTTACTCACTATATTTATTTATCCATTGAAGTTCATATGGTTTGGGATGTTTCATGGTCAGTACACTCATTTTTTTAATCAAGGTAGTGATAACTCATTCATGTAATTATCCTCATCAATAATTATACCATACAAAGGAGTTTTGGTTATGTAAGAAAATGGATCATTATTACATACCTCATTATTGATGTGACATCTCATGTGAAAAATATCTCCTCGTTGCTCACTAACATCATTGTCTTTAACATGAACATTTATAGTATGCCTAATCATAAGCAACTTCTCTTCCATTAAATGTTCAACACCATCATTATCACACTCTTCTAGTGACAATATAAAATCCTCATCTCTTTCTTTTTTTACAATATAAAATCCTCATCTCTTTCTTTTTTTTTATCTCAATCAACCCATCATCTTTCATAATTGTTGACCTTTTATTAGGATATTATGAAGTTAAATGTCATGTTCCTAAACAACAGAAGCATTTAATATTACGAATATGGGTTTTAATTTTAGTTTTACCTTTCATTTTACTGTGAAATATCCCTTCTTCTTCAAGGGATTTAGTTTCGGTTTTATGAGCAGTAACGTCATCTTTTTGCCATCTCAATTTCTATGAGGATGAACTATGATTTTTTATGAATAGTTACCCTTGTCTGTTAGTTTTCCTTACACGTTTATAACCACATAAACAATATCATCTAGCTTTAAATAATATTGTAATTATGTGATTTAATCCATTTAAAAAATCTAACTATGGTAACTTCTAGATCCTGCTTTACACTATCTCAAATCATAGTAATCTTAATCTTCTTATGGTATTCTCTAGCACTTTTTGAACCTTAAGTGAACGTTGCAATTTATGAAACAAATTTCTATAGTAGTGATTAGAGATAAACTACCTCATCATAATCAACTTCATATCATGTTAGTTATTAATAGGTTTCTCATAGTTCCTTCATCCATTTACTACAAGCTAATCCCTCCAAATAATAGCATAGTCAGTGAACTCAATAATAATAAGTTTTACCTTTTTCTCTTTAGTGTAATGATGGTATTAAAAAATTAGCTTCATCTTCTTTTTTAAGCCTCAAAGTCATATCCTCTCTTAAAAATGAAGGAACATTCATTTTAATGTACCTAAGGTTTCCATCTTGCTTAGGCTCCCTTCCATAATCTATATCTTGCTAATCATTTTGATGTGCAAATCTACTTGTATTATTTAGCAGATGTTAGTATGCATCATACAGGACATAACTTTTTCTTCATCATCGATATCATATTAGAGAACTTATTGTAGTTGTCCAAATGTATTAGGAACTTGTGGTGATTGTGCCTTTTATAAATTGGCTATGGTAGAATCTTTCAATTCCATTTTGTTTATAATTTTTCCAAATATCATATGCATACATTCAAACTATTGTTGTATAGATTAAAACATGAAACTATCATCCTTTCTTTTCCCTTAAACTTTGTCTTGATCGTACATGATTCACATGTAACCTTACAACACTCTCTCATATGTTTCTCTTGATTAATATCACTCAATTCACTCATATTTCACTTTAAATTTTGGCCCTTTCTAAGGATAATTTCATAATCTCTTGCCTTTTCAGCTATTTACTTCCCTTACAAGTTCTTTAAAGAACTAAACAAACTCAAACAAGAATTCAATTTTGTGAAGTCCAAAACTCCAATAACTATATGTTAAAATATTAATAAGTTATAAATTAAACAAAAAGTACAAAATTTGAATAAAACATAAAATATCAATAAGAATTTTAAATTGTATTTGGAAACTATTTCTTAAAGTCACCATTCTTGCACTTCTTCTTTCTTCTTTCTTTTTTTTCACAATCATACAATCAATTATTATAAATATAATGAAATGAAGAAATTGACAAAGAAGAAACTCTAACGTAAAAGTAAATATATAGACAAAAACTTAAAACAAGAAGATGACATAATTAATTCTTTTTTTATTAAAACTTTAGCAATTAGAAACTTAAAAAAGATTTAGTAACAATAATATGATGTAATAGAATAAAAAATCACAAAAATTATGATTTTATCTTTTGAAAAAATAAAATAAAATATGAACGAAACAAAAATAAAAAAGATAAACATATTTAACTTATAATCAATCTCTAGTACCAATTGATGTGAACATACCTAAGAATATATACCCTAGAGAACCCATAAAAAAGTCTGGAATCAAATCCAAGAAAGTTAAAATAGATGTATAAATAATTGACTTATTGATTATAAAGAATCAAGAATCAAATTTTATTTAAACACCATAAAGAAGAAATTTTTTAATTACTGCAAAGTTCAATAAAGAACAAGTAAAAGAAGCTTCAATAACTTTCAAATAAAAATATCTCAAAGTTGTTCTAATTGAAAAGAAACATTCCTTAAACACTAACTAACAAAAAACTAGGTCTTAACGGGGCGCAACCTAGGACACAATCGTGTTAGTTATAGACATTTTAATGCTAATAGGCACTATCTATGCCACATCTGTGTTTAAGACCGTGCATTTCTTATAATTTTGCAAAATTTGACATGGTCTAGGATACGTTGTGGCTAAGACTGTGTATCCTTTTGTAACTTTGTGAAATTAAAAATGGTCTAGGCCTCTCATGTGGTTGAATCGTTTCTTGTAATTGAGTTTTTCATAAAGTTATACAACCTATGCAGTTATATTGGAGACCATATTCAAATCTAAGTCTTCAATCTTAGCTTGATTTAAACTAAATAATGTTCACCTTTCAATTTGTATTAATTTTGTATATATGACCTCTTTTCTCATAACATCATTAAATTCTTCTTGAAACCTTTTCTTCCTATTAACCATTATATCAAACTCAAAGGATCAAGGACTTAATTCCTATCAACCCCTATGTCATCTCCTGAGGCTTTTGCTTTACTAATAAAGGGTTCATTGAAATTTTGCATGGCAAGCGTAGGAGTTGTAGTGATGACTTGTTTAAGATTTTGAAAAGTATATTTTGCCTTATCTATCCTCTATCTAGATTTCCTTTTCTAAGAAATTGTTGAGAGGCCAAACTATGTTGTCGTAGTTATAGATAAGTTTCTTATAGTAACTTGTAAGTCCTAGAAGTCCATATAACTTATAAACATTAGTAGGTCTAGGCCAATTTAGCATAACTTTTATATTGTCTTTAATCAGTTAAATGCCTTTATAGAGTCATAACATGCCTTAGATATTCCAACTCTTATTGAACAAATACACACTTCCTTAATTTAATAAAAAAAATGATGTTTTCTTAGTAATTCAAAAGCTTTATAAACATGTTCAAGATCTATGATCTAATTAAGCCTATATAGTAAAATATCTTAAAGAAAACTAGCATCAATATTTGGAGGTAAGGGCGAAATATATAATTCATAATTGTTTAAAAGCTAAATATGGCATTATAAAGACCAATGGGCATGACTAAATATTCATAATGACCATTATGAGTATGAAATGCATTTTTGTGAATATATGAGGAATGAATTTAAACTTAGTGGGAATCTGTAACATCCCATTTCTATATAAAGGGTTAGAACCCTAGATTTTGGTAAATGAGAAATAGCAACGAGAGATTAGAAACATAAATTTCATGCTCATGCATAATATAACATACATACACGTGAATTTGATTTTTTTGCACACATTACAATGACTGTTCATGCACTCATTAGACATTTTTCGGGTATATTTTAATGTGATTATGATGTGAATGGTGAATGAAAATTGATTTGGTGAATTATATTATTGACTTAGAATTTTTGGTGAAAATTTCTGAAATTTTGGATATTTTTGGATTAGGAAAAATGTCAAGTGGCAAGACAATTGATAAATTGCAGTAGAAATTATTGATAAGTGACATTAAGATTTAATGACAAATGTCATTGAAAATTAGGAGATAATGAAATTAGAAATTGGAGACAAATGGACTGGTTATTAAAGAGGACAAAGTTAGAACCACAAGGTTGCCTTGCCACACACCTCACCCACGATTCTTTAACCTAAATTGCAAGACATCTTTAATTTGTCTTTCATTTGGCTAAATGCTTTCATCCTCTTCATTGCTTTCTTCCCTTCTTTCTTCTCTACATGATACTCTTTTCTCTCCAACCCTCAATGTTAAGCTTTGCAAACATCCTTTAGCTAACTACTCCAAATATTTACTTGTCTCCACTTTGATGATGAAAGCCCAACCTTTCCGTCTTAAAATGGTGTTGATGAAAAGTTTGGAAGCTAAGGTTTCATAGTGATTAAAGAAGTTTTGAGCTAATCAAGTAAGTAGTATGTTGTCCTTCATGGCTTGCTTGATAGACATGTTTTGATGATAGTTTAAGAGGAGGAATGATCATGAAAAAGATGTTGAAAATATATGTATAACGTGGAAGAATAAATGGACATATTCATATCTTGCTTTTGTATTAATGATAAATGATAGATTATGTATTATTTCATGGATGATTAATAATGAAAGTAGTGTTTGAATGAGAGTTAATAATTGATGAATAAAAAGATGTGATTATGACCTAATTTTGTGCATAAGATGAATGCAGAAATTTGAAGAGGGAATGATATGTTTTGGGTATATGAAAGCTATAAGTTATAAGTTGTCATGTGAGAAAAACTAAAATGAGTTTAAAGCTAAAGAAAAGGAGTAGTGTAGCTTGAAATGAGAAGAAATTAAGGTGATAGTTTAAAAGTGAAATGATGATGATAATGGAGTAAAATATGTGTGCAGAAAAATATGATGAATGTGTATATATGGATGTTTTATTTTTGGTGTTTATAATCAACCATAAATTATGATTTGTTTGTGATTGATATTAAGCTAAAAATGAAGGAGAGAATGAAAAGGAAATGATGAAGAATTAAGCTAGAAATGATAGATCAAGTATAAGATGTTTTGAATGAAAGTTGTGGAAGATGAAAATCTGGAAAATCATGAAGGAAAATTGCTAGAAAGTTTATGTTTTTATAACCCACGATCGTGGGAATGGTTGTTATGTGAATTATGCTTCTTTTATGTGTGGGTTGAGCCAACAATTGATAAGATACTTTCCTATGATGCATTTAGGCTTGAATGAAGCTTGAAATGAACTTAATATAATGTTTGAATAAGTGATTAAATGTGTGAAATGTTTAGAGTGATAAATGAAGTTATAGCTTAGCGAATGAATTGTTGATATCAAAGTACCAAAATCTGGAAAATTGGAGATGCTATAGAAATGAAAGTGATCTTATATTGGCTAATGTGATTCAAATGAGATGAGTGAAGTGTATTAAGTACAGATGGATGAGAAAGTGAATATTTTAAGATCTTATAATGCTAGAGAAAGGATTGGAGAGCATGTATGTGATAGATATATGATTGATGATATTAGAATAACCAAGTTTTTTTAGCTATAAACCTAGGTTCAATCTTGATAGAAAAAAATGATGTTATTTAAATGATCAAGAGATGTGAATAAAGAAACATACCGGGAATAGTCAAATTGAGCATGCATTATACATTACACATACACATATGTGTATAATTAAATGTTTATATGATTGTGCGAATTAGTAATGTGTGTACAATGTGTGTATTGCATGAAATTGCTACACAAGAGTGAATGTCAGTGTCTAGACGTTTCCAGATCATGGAAGCAAATTCTAATCTAGAGCGTACTGTGAGTTGACCTAGATGGTCTTACTTTAATTGATTGTTCTAATTAAATTTCTATATTGCATTATTATTGATGTGAATGTTATTGTGATAATTATGGACATTAATAGTCCGAAGAGTTTGATGAATGTGAATATATTAGAAGTGCTTCATTGAATGTGAATGAGCTAGGAATAAGTGATTCTCAACATATTTGTTGAATGCCGGACTTAGGTATATTGATATGTGAAAGTGAATGTGTAAACTGAAATAAAGTGACTGATTAAATTTATGTGATTTGACACATTCCATTATATGAATGCATGATTAGATAAAGGTAGTTGTGACCGGAGTAGCCACCGAAAAAGAACTTAAAGCTCAAAAAGTGATTAAAAGCCAAAGGTTCACTATGTATAATAAGCTCGGTATCCCTAACGGATACGGGACAATTATTAATGAGTCCAGTATCCACAATGGATACGGGACAGTGAAAAAGGCACTCAATTAGAACAACGTAATAATTGAAAGTAAGTCTTATGAGCATTGCATATACATTTGATGTGTATAGTTTAAATATTGTTTTAACTATTCTAAATGTGAAGTGTTAATTAAGTGAACAAAGTGATATTTGATTTGACATGTTGATTTGTAACACCCCACTCCTGCTGGACCCGAACTCGATATCGATGGTGATATCCGAGTCCGTGCCCCGCGAGGGTGGTGTGCTACATCACCAAATAATTAACAATCGGTATAAATTTTTTTGAATACTCTTATCAATACGCGCAAATCAATAATCACAAAATTTGGGCCACATTTATTCAG
>JANQBM010857091.1:0-13544 GCA_025594535.1 Erythroxylum domingense | reverse complement strand
TTCCTAAAATGACCCTACACAAACTCTTGTTCTTTTAATCTAACTAACACCATAAGCTTTCTAATTTAATCTCAAATCCTACTTTTAATCCATCAATCTTAAAAAAAAAAATCTACACAAAAAAATATTATAATTAATACCTAATCACAACAAATTAATCAAAAATAAACCTCAAAAAGAATTTAGCACAATCTTGTTAGTAAGAAAAAAATCGGGGTCCAACAAGAGCCCTGTCTTAAGTACAAAGGGTTCAACTTATCATCCATGTGCTTAATAATCATCATAATGATTGGAGTTCTCATCTATTTATTCCTAAACATATCAATAAAGATATGGAAAAATACATGAGGAATTTTCTTTAGTCTTGTAAAGGTAAAGATTCCAAAAGTGCCAAAATCAAATGGGAACAACTATGTTGGTAAAAATAAGAGCAAGGACTAGGTCTTGTATTAATCCAGAAGATTCAAACAAATTTAGTAACTAAGAGAAATGATAAAGAGGCACTTTGGAGAAAATGAACAAATGAATACTACTTGAGGGATACTAGTTTTAGGCAAATAGGGAAAATCTTGAACACTGTTGGCCTTTTATACAAATGTTATGACACAGATTGATTAATATCCTTTTATCACATCTAGATTGGAAATGAAGAAGATACTTAGTTTTAGTTTGACAAATGGGCTTCTCAAGGTCCTCTGATCAAAGAAGAAGAAATGCTAATAATTTTTTATAGAATGCGTATTAAAACTAAAGTTTCCAATCTTATAACTCAAAATGCTCGACTAATTATAGGAAGAGGAGCTGACAAATTGTTGAATTATTATCCCAACTACTTGCTTAATTCCTCTATCAAGGAGAGAAATCCATTTGTTGTATTAGTAGGAATGGTGAGTTCTCCAAATTTTCATGCTTAAAAGCTATTAGACCCTAAGTTTCAACCATTCATTGTTACAACATTGTATGGAAAAACTCTTTGATGCCTAAATCATTATTTTCTCATATGGATGGTAGCTAAAGGGAGATTAAAGAACAAGGATAGACTTAAAGGTATAAGTGATCTGATCTATGCTTACAAAATATGATGCCTAAATATATAAGTCATATGTTTTTAAAATCCTATTTCACAGCAACAATTTAGGCCAGAATGTAGCACAATATGAACCTAGTTTTTCCAGTAGCTATTATAATATAGGCTGAAAATCAATACAAAAGAATAAGGAAAGAAAATAAATGCTTAAGCCTTTGTTTGGTATACTCAGTTTACTCTATATAGAATGAAAGAAACCAAAGAATATTTAAAATCCTTATTCTAAGAAGCATACAATTTCACATAAAATGTGTTACGAAATTTAAAAAATTATTGTTGCATACCAAGCCATGGAAGACTTAAGTTATTGTGTTAAAAATTGCAGTAAACTAGTCATTTACATTATGAGCTATTGTATTGATGATAGATTATATTATTACTTATTTTCTTCTTATATTTTCTTTAGCCTTATATAACTACATTTTGCTGCTTTTCTAGGCTTATCAATGAATTCTTTTATTTGAAAAAAAAGGTCAAAAGTAATAGGTCCTAAAGACATCTTTTTAGCTCCTTTGTATAAAATAAAAAATTCAAAGGTTTTATAGAAGTTTTAACTTCCTAGCCCTTAAAAAAACCAATAAGCTCAAAAACCTTAAGTCTATGAGAAATCTACTTAGCTCCTTAATTCAAAAGAAAAAATTCTAGGCCTAAAAACCCAATGTCTTTAAGATTTTTCTTTAGATCCTTTAATCGTTTACAAACTTTAGGCTTAAAACAAATTGTAGGCTTAGGAACATCAAGTTCGTGAGTAAAAACCTATATGCTTATAAATCTCAAGTCTAAAAAATGCCTTCTTAGCTTCCTAATAAAAAATCTACAAGATAAATTTTCTCAGGTCCAATTTCTTTAGCTCTCTAGTTTTAAACAAAAAGGGATAAAAAGCTAAATCGTACCCCAAGAATTTTCCTAAAAGGTTTAAGTAAGTCCCTATCATTACATATAGCATCATGTCACACTTTAACATCATGTTACCCCTAATTATCTCTTGTACTGCCTTTATATGCAATTTAGGGTGAAATGAGTATCATTTTTTAAATGTTAAGGTGTAAAGTGATATTAGAAATAACCATAAAGGGCTTATTTACATTTTGTAAAATGCTGAGGTGCAAATAACATCTTTGGCCAAAGAAAAAGCCTTAGCCCAAAATCTAAGGTCCAAAAGATGTTTCCTTATCTGCTTGGTATAAAATGATATATAGCTCCAAAAACTTTAGTTTAGGAGAAGTTTCTTTCGTTCTTTGTCACAAAAAAAACTTCTAGGTATAAAAGAAAATTACTCATTTCCCTGGCTTAAAAGAAAAATGTAAAACCCTAAACCTTTCGTTTCACTAAATATAAATTTTTA
Source organism: Erythroxylum domingense (assembly GCA_025594535.1). Classification (NCBI taxonomy): domain Eukaryota; kingdom Viridiplantae; phylum Streptophyta; class Magnoliopsida; order Malpighiales; family Erythroxylaceae; genus Erythroxylum; species Erythroxylum domingense. The sequence continues at coordinate 11,112 of JANQBM010857091.1, read as the reverse complement.
TTTTTTGGTGAATAGTGTTTTTGAATAAATAGTGAATCTGGATGAATGGTGATTTTTGAGGGACCCAAATTTGAAATATTGAAAAATATCCAGAATAATTATTAGAGTTTAATGAAACTGAAATGGGCCTAAAATAAGTCCGATCAGATGGATTTTGGAACTTTCAAAAGTTTAGGACTAAAATGCCCTTTTTGGAAAATAATGGGTATTAATGATTTTAAACCCAATAAATTTGTTTAAAGCATCCAATCAATAATTATTGACCCTAATTAGAGTATTTCATGGTTAATTTGGTGGTAAGACATTTTTGGAACATTTTCAGAATGTAATTCGCTAATTGGTGAATTAAACTAAATAGGGGCAAAATGGTCTTTTTGTCAAACCGAATGCATCCAAATTCTATATGAGCATTACATGGGAAGATTCCCATAAGATAAGCATGCTTTAATGGGTTTTGTAAAGTATCCAATCAAAAGGTGACAAGTGGCATGGTTTAAAGTGCAAATATGAGAAGTTTTAGATAAAGGTGTAAATATGATAACTTATTGATGAAAATGGTGGGAATAAGTGCAAATAAGGATAACATTCTTCTCTTTAAAGAAGGTATGGATGACCATTGTTGGAGAATGGAAGGAAGAGAGAAAAAAGAAAAGAAAAGAAAAGAAAAAAGAGAAGAGGGAGGTATGCCTATGACATGGAGAAGTGATCCAAAGAATTTTTCATGCTCTTCTACCTCTAATTAACCATCCAAAATGATCCCATGTCACTTAGTAGTTTTGTGCAAGTGAAGAGGAAGAAGAAAATGATTTTGCAAGCTTAGTAGTTTTGTTGAAAATTTGGATTTGTTGTGTTATAGGTTAGATTTGGTTTTGATTGTGTAAATTGCACCCTTTTGATGTGATATCAAGGTTATATTGCATTAGAAGCAATTGGGTGAAGAAAAATCAAGAAAACTAACATGTGAAACCTTGTTCAAACTTGTTCAAAGGTGAAATCTATTGCCTAAAGTGTTTTATTTTGCCATTTGATGATTTAAGATTAATGAATGTCATTAGGAAGTTAGTTTAATAATGGAAGAATATAAGAAAAACCATGGAAATGACTACATGAATTTTGGCCATGACTAATGTATTATGATCCAAATTTCTACTTTAACGTTTTATGATGTTATTGATGCTAATGAAGTAAAGAAATAAAAAGAATTGATTTGGAATTGGTTTTGGTTGGAATTCGGCCAATGGTGCATGGTTATGTAAAAAATTTGTTAATGAAATTTTATAGCGTAAATGTGTGTATTAAAATGTCATGAAAGTGAATTTGGATTAGTTTTAAGTGTTAGAAGTCAAATGGAATTGAATTGGAAAAGTGTAATGCAAAATATGTTAAGTTTATCCTTAAAGCATTTTTGGAATAAAAGTATGGTTATGATGTAATTATTAGGGTTATGTAAATATAGTGCCCTGGAAAGCAAGTGTATTTACATATAAATTAAATTTCTTCCAGTCACAATATTTTAATGAAAATATTTATTATTAATAAAACAAAAGAGTTTGGTTTTATTTGTATGAGCATAATATAACTGGTCATAAGGTATGAAGGTTCCTTTGTAAGTAATATACATATATATGGAGACGTATGGGAAACATGCATATTATTATAATCTAAATTAATTGATTCATAGTTGAATAATCAAGTTGGTCGCTTGATTATGGTTTATACTATAGTGTTGCGATTTACCTTCGTGTAAGTAAAGGAGTTTACTTCAAGAGAATGATGAGCTTCAAATCACGATAGTAGTTGACTATTGGTAATGACACTATTAAATGAATCTGGAATTGCATATGTTTTTTAAAGAATAAAGTAGGTCATTACTTTAACCTTAAAACATAAACTTTAGCATTCATTTATTATGAACCACAATCTTGATGAGTGGAAAACTCATGTGTGTTTCATTATAATTCTTGATATGATCGGAATGGATTTTTACAATGTATTAATCCAGCGTCCACATGTTGAAATTATTAAATGAAACATGCATCAGGGAACATTCACTCTAATAAAGAGTTTATAGTGATATCATCACTTTTAGATGTTTAATAGAGATTGGTGATTAAACTGACGCCAGTAGTTTGATGGACTAGCTACCCGTCAAGTCTTAACACCAATATTAGATCTTGTGTGTTAATCACCATGTAGAGTGAAACGAGAGATCTAGAAGGAAAACCAACATAAGGGCAAAACGGTATTTTTACCCTTTATTGTGCGGATGACTATATTATGGTTCATAATAGAGTTTGCGATTAGACATCGTATTAATAATTTGAAACACATTTTCTCATAATTCTAAGTAATTCAAGAGTTCAACCAATTGTCTTTAGTGGAATGACATTTGGTTAATAAGTTGGAATTAATTCTAATGAGATTAAATTAATTCCAGGCTTATTGGAGCTTGAATTATTTAAGTCCAATTAGATTCCCTACTTGGCTTCTAGGAAGGTTATCAAGGAAAGTAAGAAAAATAAATGAAGGTTACTAAAAAGAAAATGAGACAGAAAGGAGGAAAGGACTGAGTTGGATTCGGGCTAATAAGACCAATAATTTAATTAAGAGTTAATTAAATTAGGTTTTAAGCCTATAATAAAATGTTGGGCTTACACTAATTAATTGTTAATTATAAGCCTAAAAGGAACATTTAATATTGGGATGGATTTTGGTTTGATTTGAATAATTAGATTAATTGAATTGAAACAAACATTTGAAAACAAAAGGGAGGGCAAAACCGAATTCTATAATAATTTAGATTTTAGTTTTATAGCCAAAAGGACAAAAACACATTTAGCATTGAATTGTTAAATACAACATAGGTTGTTTTTCGTTTCTCTCCATTCACTCCCAAAGCAAAACCGATCATGCTACTCATCATTAAATGGTTTAATGGCTGGTTTTAAATAAATGTGGGCATGTAGAAAAACGTACAACACTTTTAGCATTCTTTTGATAAAAGAATGAAGTGGTGTGTTTTTTGCTCTCTCTAATTTCTCGAAAACCGTTGGCTATAGCAAATGAGAATTTCTCATTTTGTTTCTTTCAACTAGCCAAATATAGTAAATAAGAAGGTCTCATTTTTGTTTTTTCAACTAACCGAATATAGAAAATGAGAAGGTCTCATTTTTGTTCTTTTAACTAGCCGAACATACAAAGAAAAACCTCTACATTTTTCTTCTCCTTTCCTACCAAAGGATCTTGTTAACCAAGTTGTTCAAGGAGAACAAGTGACAGATCGGATTGGTTGAGGACACAACAGTGAGGAGTCGAAGCTGTAGTGAGGAGTCGGTAATATTCCAATCTTGTTCTTATTATATTTATTTTTTTATGCCGTATAATGTATGGATTAAAAGCATATTGATTTGGTGTTTATGCTTCCGCTATGTTTTGATTTCGAATTTTTTTTTCAAATATACCATTTAGCCAAACCAAGCATGTTTTTGTTCTCGATCCAACAATTGTATTAGAGCCGGTTTTATTATGCATGATTCGATTCCTATATGTTACGTGGGTTGGCAATTAAATTATGTATGCTGTATATTTTTTATGTAATAAAAATATATATCGTGTATGTTTTGCTTTGCTCTTTTGGTTGTCTATAGAAAATCGATTTACCTTGTAGGTTTTCTTCGTTTGGTTTGTAACAAGGAGGGTGGCCTATCATCGCCATGTTTCCTCCTTGTCTTAATTTTTTTTCATTTTTTTGTACTATAAAACATTCTGTAATTTTAAAGACGGAGCAGTCATTGATTGAAGAAAAGAATAGGCAAACATTTTCAATTTTGATTTTGTGATAATGGAAGATTTTATTTTGATTAAATTATGTTAATTCTTGAAATTTTCAAGTGCTAGAATTTTTGTTTTACTGTTTACAAATCAAGTTTTTATTAAAAAACTAGAAGTAAAATGCCATTAACTTGTTTTTATTGAATGGACCGGGTCATAAGAGCGAAGAGTTCGAAGTGGAAGATCCTAGTACAATAAGACTTTTTTAGGCCAAAAGGCCTTGTAATTTTCTTTTATTTTTGTAGGATGGATAACCAAAAGTAGCTATTTAATTCATGAAATGAATTGATAAATGGATGCAAATAATATGCGATATTATGTGAATGTATGCCATTTAGAAAAATTTCCAATCGGCTTTGCCATGCATTCATTATATACGAGATATATAATGAAACAATATAAGGTGGCTAATAAATTGCATCTTGACAAGATGGTTTTTACTAAAACTTAAAGACCGAAAAGATTTAGTGGGAGAGGATGCTCATATGAGATCTCCATATGATGGCCCAGGTGTATGAGGTGAAATGTTACTCCCCATCGAAGGAAATGAATCCTAGATCTTGCATAGTTTGGGTCTCCTAAAGAATAAGTCTACTCATTAATAGAAAATGTGACCTCTCACTGAGGCATGGTTTGCAAGTAACTTTAGTGGATAAATCAAATGGTTGCACAGTCAATATGGTTTATCAATAACCTGGCCATTGTAGCTCCGTTGATATATGCATGGATCAAATTATGGTGCTTCTCAAAAAGTTAGGCATGAAGATGCTTGGTAGCTTTTTGAGTGGGAGGGTCCCAATTTTTCTTTTAATGGATAAGATGCCCTACTGTCGCTTAGTCCGTTATAGATAAGAAAACTAGTCGTCGTATAAAGATTTAATTTTTTAAGTTTTGTTAAATCTATCATCATGCATACATGCATCATGATTTTATACAAAGTTCTAATAATTTTGACTAGTATGCTCATTCTTTAATAATTTAGATTTTCAAACATAATCACCAGAATATGAATCCACTCACAATGCTCTTGACTAATAAAAAATTGGAAAACGGAGAGAAATTTAATTAACGGACAGTGAGCCTGCACCTCCGGGTGACAAATCAACTCCTGAGCAAGTCCAGCAATATGAGCGATGGTAGAATGATGATAAGACTACCAAGTGCTATATTTAGACTTCTGTCAACATAATGTTGCAGATGTTGTAGAAGCAACTTGTAGCTATGAAAAATGCTAGTGCAATGATCCATCATGTACATGAGATGTTTGGTGTGAGGACTAGGTCTGTAAGGATGAAAGCTATCCAAACCTTTCATAATCTTAGATAAAAGCCTGGTAAACCGGTGTGGGATTACATGCTTAAGGTAATCTCTGTGGTTACTAAGGCTGAGATGCTTGGGCCGGACATAGATTTAGAAACGTGGATGATCATGATCATCAATAGCTTAAACTCTTCTTTTCAACAGTTTAAGTTCGACTATGAGCTCAACACTAAGGATTACACTTTGAGTGAGTTGATGACTACCCTCCAGAACATGAAGGAGATATTAAATATCAGGGTCAATGTGCCAGAGGCTCATGTGGCGTCTTCTTCTAAGCCCAAAGGTAAGGGTAAGAAAAAGAAGAAGGGTGCAAAGAAAGGGAAGGCCCAAATAGGGGTCAAGGCCCAACTTATGAAAAAGAAGGTTGAAAAGCACACTAAGGGAAAGTGTTTCCACTGTGGTGAGAAGGGTCACTGAAAGAGGAACTGCGCTGTCTACCTTGAGACCCTCAAGAGCAAACAAGGTATGGGCTTCCTAAGTTTGTTAGGAACTAGAAATGTGGCAGATTCATCTGATTCTTGGATATTAGATTCAGGAGCCATTAACCATATTTGCAAATCTATACAGGGGTTCCAATAAAGGAAAAGATTGCCAAAAGGCTAGTTTCAAGTCAAGATAGTGGATCGATCCTACGTTTCGACAGAAGTAGTAGGAGTAGTTATCTTAGACTTTCCTATTGGTCATAGTTTATATTTGGAAGATGTATATTACATCCAAATGGTTATAAGGAATATGATTTCTGTTTTTTGTTTAGTAAAATGTATTTATTCCTTATATTTTGAAAATGTTGTTTCAATATATGAGAATAAATATTTTATTTGTAATATGATAATTAAACGGGGATTGTTCTTTAGATAACCTATAACAAGCTCATTAAACACTACAAAATTAATAAAATTAAGAAAATTAAATGACTTTAGCATTAGTTCAAAATATCTGTGGCACTTAAGGATTGGTCATGTTAATCAGAAAGACTTGGTAGGTTAGTGAAGGATGGGGTCCTTATGGGCTTAGATACTAGTCCTGTACCCACCTATGAATCTTGTATTGAAGGAAAAATGCCAAGGCCTCATTTCCTTCCAAAGGAAAAAAATTTGAATCTACGTTGGACCTGGTACACACTGATGTGTGTGGGCCCATGAATGTACAAACTAGAGGAGGTTATTCTAGACATGGTTATCTATAATTGATTCACAAAAAGAGTGAGGCCTTTGAAAGGTTCAAAGAATTCAAAGCTGAAGCTAAGAAGCAGCTAGGCAAGCCATTAAAACAACTTCGATTGGATCGAGGCGGTAAGTACTTATCTGGAGAGTTCTAACAATTCCTAATTGATAATGGATTTGTTTCCAACTTGTCAGATCTTTGAACGCCTCAATAGAATGGTGTAGCTAAGAGGAGGAACGGTACTATATTGGAAATGGTAAGATCAATGATGTCCTACACTAGCCTTTCAGAATTATTTTGGGGATTTTCCATACAAATGGCAATTTATCTTCTTAACTTTGCTCCATCTAAATCGGTGCCTAAAACACCTAGAGAGTTGTGGACTAGTCAAGTGCCTTCATTGCGACATTTGAGGACTTAGGGCTGCCCAACCCATTTTATAAGGCCTGAATCCACAAAGACGGAACCAAAGTCAAAGGTATAATTGTTTGTAGGATATCCTACGGGTACACGAGGGTACTGATTGCCTAAGGTTACACGCGTTAGGTTTTACTATTTATAACCTCGATAAATTCCGTAAGCACATGGGTCGTTCACGTAGTACCTAAGATGTCGATCCTACGAGGAAGGGAACTAATCCTAAAATTTAATGGCAACTAAGTTCACAATACCTAATTAAACAACTACTACAGAAATTAAAATCAATCAAGAATCAAATATGAGAAATTAAAGCACCAATAGTAAGAAAAAAATCTAATTCACACCAATAATCTGAATTTCAACCTAAAAGTGACCAATTGAGAGAAAGTGCAATAGCTTGGACCACCCCGCTTACAGATATTTTCTGCTTTGGGCCTTGGCCCAGCCAAGTCCTCATAGTTTTGCTCTTCTCGTTCAACGGGAAAACACGTCTTGTGAGGGAGAAGTATCCATACCATTATAAAGCATACTTCATTCCCCTCTCCAATCGATATGGGAATCTGACATTCTACCCCCTTAAAAGCCTAACGTCCTTACTAGTCCATAGGCCTGGATCCACCCCCTTGGAGGACCAGTGTCCTTGCTAGCACACAGACCTAGATCCACCTTCCTTAGAGGCCCAATGTCCTTACTGGCACATCGATTCGGGTACTGGCTCTAATACCATTTGTAACAATCTAGACCACTCGCTCACAGATATTGTCCGTTTTGGGCCTTGGCCCAGCCAAGCCCTCACGGTTTTACTCTTCCCACTTTTGGGAAAACGCGTCTATGAGGGATAGGTTTCCATAACCTTATAAGGCGTACTTCGTTTCCCTCTCCAATCGATATGGAAATCTAACATTCCACTCCTATGGAGGCCCAGTATCCTCGCTAGCCCACAGGCCTAATCTAGCTCCCCTTATAGCCCAACGTCCTTTACTAGCACACAGACCTGGATCCCACCCCTTGGAGGTTCAATGTCCTTACTGACATACTAATCCGAGTATTGGCTCTGATACCATTTGTAACGGCCCAGACCACCCGCTCATAGATATTGTCCGCTTTATGCCTTAGCCTAGCCAAGCCCTCACAGTTTTGCTCTTCCTACCTTTGGGAAAACGTGTCTGTAAGGGAGAGGTTTTCATAGCCTTATATGGCCTACTTTGTTCCCCTATCAAATTGATATGGGAATGCTATTATAGAAATGGGGAATTTATTCGAAATTAAAGAAAATCTGCCCAACTATGAAATTTTTGACTTAAAGGGCCTAGACGATCCTAGGGTGAATTACTATCTCTCGTGTATAATTCTTAACCCTAATTAATAATCCCTAATTCAAATTATGGAAACTGCGATTTCTCGATCCAAAATTAGTCCAAAACTTAAATTAGTTCGAACATTTTCTATTAACTTCCCGAAAATCTATACTCGACCTCTCATTACACGACTCTATCGGTTTGATTCAATTCTCTACCTATCGATTTAGGTATTTACCTAACTCTTGTTACCTAAATTGATGATTTTCACCAGCTAACTCTCTCAGTTTATCACCAAGTTATGAAGAATCAAATTGAATCACAATTAAATCGAATAAAACATAATCAAATTAATTTTATTAATCTCAAGAATAAAAACCCGAAGGTGAGTTTAGACAGAAAAATCAACACTCAACAACAATATTTCTAATCAATCTCCAAATTTCATACATCAATGAAATCGAAATAAGAGCTAGAAAATACTGTCGGAATGGATCTTAGAGGTCACGTCTGTGGGAAACCACTTATTCTGGAAAGTACGTTAAGTTAAGCGTGTCTCCTTGCCTCTCTTCCTTCGTCTCCTTCCTTGATCACTTGATCTCTATCTACGTCTCCCTCGAATTTTTGGTAGAATCTCTCTTTTTCTCCACTCTCTCGGCTCTCTAATCTCTTCCTTGTAGCTATTAAGTAGTCTTCTAATTATTCTCTAAAATTCCTAGGTCAAACTTGGGGTCGAAACAGTCCAACAAATCACTCAAAATATGAGTTTTTGTGTCAACCTGACACAGGGCACGATTGTGGCCCTGCCTACCATGATTGTGGTTGGTACATTTTCCTTTCTGCCATAATCGTAGCTTGAAGTGCATGATCGTGGCCTAACTTGACGCTCTCTGTCACAATCGTGGCTCTTGGTGTATGATCGTGGCCTGGCTGCCTCTGACTCTTCCTTTTCTGTCATGATCGTGGCCAATGTGCATGATCATGGCCTATGTATTTTAGACTAATACTCTTCAGATCTTCACCATTCTTCCCTGTTTGCCCTGCAGCACTGGCGCACACATCAAGGTACCTAAAAAATATACAATTTAAGCTCAAAGATTCAAACTAACCTATAAAAATACTTAAACATAAAAACTAATCTAATTAAACATTAAATGCACACTCAACACTAAATTTAACACAAAATGCACAACAAATTAAACCCTAAAACATCATACAAAACACTAGTATTAACATCCCCACACTTAAATGTTTGCTTTTCCTCAAACAAACAAAACAAGAACACCTAAAGAAAACAAACACACCATGCAATAATGTGACAATGGCTCTAATCTTCATGAACTGAATTTATTCTTGGACACACTTATTTGAATTACATCAAATCATTAACATGCAAAATATGTTTTTAGGGGCTTTGAACTAAATATACAACTGATTCAATACCAAGTGTTAACCTATTTACCCATTTCAATTGTGCACACACATTAATAATTTTTTGGTCCTTCAGACTCGGTAACTGTTCCTAGGTATAATTCCATGAAACTATAAGTCTATTACAAGTCCGGTAGGTTTTTATTTAAAACACACACAAAAATTTTACCCAAGACTTAGCCTTTTACTCGAAGGCAAACATTTGTGATGAATATCGATCCGGTTACTTGACTAAGTTGTTTATTAACATATTAGTTGAAATGTCGTTATAGCCTCTTTACACAAAGGCACACATTCATAATGCATGTCGATCCAGTTACTTAGCTACATTACATTTTCTACTGGCTACTAGCTTTATTCATAACCAGAAGGTTGGCAAAATAGTGATTATTAAACGCACTTTTTTTATTTATTGCCTACCTTGTTGCTTTTAGCTATTCATTTTTATGAAATACTAGTTGAGCTACTTAACCTAAAAGGCCTCAAATTATGAATGAATGTGACAATTTATAGGGTGCTAAATTTACACTAAGTCCTAATTAGGCTATATATTTATCCCAAGGACCCCCTAATTCACTAATTTTGCAGGTTAATGATTGTTCACAATCTACTAGACTATGTTTAAAATTAAAGAAAAAATTCACTCAATTTAAGTCATTGATGCATTCACACACTTCACACCATGCAACCTAATACTATCATACAGTATGCAAAATTCACATCCAAAAGAAAAAACATAGAATCCCTCCCTACACTTGAACAACTCGTTATCCTCAATGTGAGAAGGAATCACACATGACAAATACATAAACAAAATATGAAAACAAAAATAAAGATAACGAGGAACAGATAAAATTAACGATAAAAAGAAAAAATAAAATAAAATAAAAATAAGAATAATCAAAAAATAAGCAACACAAAACAAAATAGAAATGGAGAAAAAATTATGGGTTAGATTTGGATCCTAAGGAGATGGAGGTGGTGATGGTGTAGGAGGTGGTAACTGAATACCTTGAGCTTCGAAATATTGATGGAGTCGACGGATCTCTCTACTCTGGCATCATTGTGTACGCACCACTTTCGTTAATGTTCTGTTGGTTTTAGATATTGTATCCAAAACCATTGTCTAGCATTGGTCCTCTTCTTCCAATTCCTTGCTCGTTGATGTTTCTCATGCCTACCTAGGTGGCGCGGAGCTCGAACTTGCCTGACCCATCCTGGGCTGCACATGTGTCTTTTCATTTATTTCCCATAGAATCATGTTGGTGGAGTGAATGATTTCTGCCTAAAATAGATAATGGTGGTCAAGGAACTCGAGCAGATGCGTTGTTAACCCCCTCCGATCCACACTAAAATCCTCTGCGATGGTGAACACCAAGTACCCCATTCTAAGATGATTGTTCTACTTTCGCGGAACTACAGCAAGAGCATTCAACACATACATGGATGTGCAGACTGGGATACTGTGGTCCATGCACCACAGTATGAACAGTTCCTTAGTTGAACACTTGTTTATCTCTGATTTTTCAAAGACTAGATGACACATAAATTGTAACACCCCACTCCCGCAAAACCCGAACCCGATATCGACAGTGATACCCAGATCCGTGCCCCGCGAGGGTGGCGTGTCACATCACTAACAAAACTC
>JANQBM010857007.1:0-13554 GCA_025594535.1 Erythroxylum domingense | reverse complement strand
CACATTTATTCACAATATACCGGGAAATGTCATGAATGCATGTACAGTCATTTTTCATGTGCAAAAATCACTGTTCATATGTATATGTATATTATATAATGCATGAGCATGAGATGTGTTTTTCTTAATTGCTCCGATTGATCTCACGTGTACCAGTTTCTATGGTTCAACCCTTTGTATGGAAACGGGATGTTACAAGTGGAGCATTGATTGATGTACCAAATGGTAAGCTGACCTTGAGAGTTGATGATGAGGAAGAGGTATTTGACATTTTCAAAGTTTTAAAGGGACCCTCTTTTGATGAAGTCACCTATTGGATAGATGATTGATTCTCTTACAACTGAATCTACTCCTAAATTAATGAATGATGATGCTTTAGAGACATGTTTAGGTTTAGGAATAGATGAGAATGAATTGGATGATGAGTTAGTGGATTATGCATATAGATTACAAGGTAATGGTTGTAGGTATAGACCTAAAATTGAAGAATTGGGCCCTCTTAAATCTAAATTGTTACCATTGGAGCCCACCAAAACCTGAATTAAAATAGTTTCCAATTCATTTGAGGTATGCGTTCTTAGGAGAATCAAATATGCATCTACTTATTGTTTCTTCTTCTTTTAATTCCTCTCTAGAAGAGAAGTTATTAATGGTATTATATGAACATAAATTGGCTATTTTATGGAATATTGTAGACATAAAGGGAATTAGCCCTTCTATTTATGTTAACAGGATTTTAATGGAGGAAAATTATAAACCTAGTGTGGAAAATCAGAGGAGACTCAATCTTAACATGAAGGAAGTTGTGCGATCTGAGGTACTTAAGTTACTTAATGCAGAAATTGTCTATCCTCTTTCTGATAGCTCCTAGGTAAGTCCTGTGTAGGTGGTACCAACGAAAGGTGGCATGGCCATCATCTCTAATGATCGTAATGAGTTAATTTCCACTAGAGTTGTGATATGGTGGAGGGTTTGGATAGATTACAGGAAATTAAATGCAATAACTAGAAAATTTCACTTCCCTCTCCCTTTTATTGATCAAATATTGGAAAGATTAGTGGTGTATGATTATTATTGCTTTTTAGATGGTTATTCAGGGTATAACTAAATTCCCATAGCCGTAGAGAATTAGGAGAAGACCACCCTCACTTATCCCTATGATACATTTGCATATCATAGGATTCCCTTTAGTTTGTGCAATGCTCTTGCCACTTTGTAATGATGTATGATGTCCATATTCTCTGACATGGTGGAGAATATAATAGAGGTATTTATGGATGACTTTTCTGTTTTTAGTTCTTCTTTTGATGAATATTTGTTCAATCTTTAACAGGTCCTATAGAGATGTGAAGAAACCAATCTTGTGGTAATTGGGAAAAGAGTCTTTTATAGTACAAGAAGGGATCATCTTAAACCACAAAATTTCAAATAATGGAATAGAGGTGGATCCAACAAAAATCGAAGTCATCAATAGATTACCACCCCCATTTCGGTTAAGCTAATAAGGAGTTTTCTTGGGCATGCAGGGTTCTATCATAGATTTATTAAAGATTTTTCCAAGATTTGTAAACCCTTATATGCTTTATTGCAAAAGATAGTCTCATTTGAATTTACTAATAAATGTCTTGATGCTTTCAACATGTTGAAAAAATAATTTACCTCAACCCCTATAATGGCTGCACCGAATTGGAATCTCCCTTTGGAGTTAATGTGTGATGTTAGTGATTATACACTTAGGGATATCTTGGGACAAAAATAGGATAAGAAATTACATGTTATTTATTATGCTGGCAAAGTTCTTAATGATCAATTTAAATCTCTTTTGGAAAAATATAGCTGCCATTTTAAGTTTGGAACCACTTACCACCCTCACACCAGTGGTCAAACTGAGGTGTCTAGTAGGGAAATTAAGCAAATTTTGGAGAAAACTATTAATAGCACAAGAAAGGATTGGGCATTGAAGCTTGATGACACTCTTTGGGCGTACAGGACAACATATAAGACTCCCCTAAACATGTGTGTGTGAAAGTGAATGCTTTAAGAGAGACTTCATTTATGGCATGTGATTTTGATTAATTGAAGCATTATAATGTCTTATTATTGCTTAGGTTTTCTAATTTATGAAGTATTATATGGCCTTATATCTATACTTCAAATCTTACTTATAATGCTTTCAACTTATTAGATGGTTTGTGATGATGAATAGGTGTGGAATGATGAAAAGAAAATCTTTATGGGTATCGTTTATTTTAAGTAAACCCTCAAGACACTATAACTCCTCCGTTATGATGTATAGTGGTTTAAAGGCTCATGGCATATGCTAAATGCCATCGTACACCTACAAAAGTCGACTCAATACCTTGTTTGTGGATTTAGTGGTTAGTTTTCTTTTGTTTTTACTTAGGGACAAGCAATAGTTGAAGTGTGGGGGAATTTGATAAGTCAATAATTTATATATGATTTTAGGATGAACTAGAACCATTTTGAATTATCTCTATGTGAATTTTGAGCTTTATTTTGTTAATTCCCACACATTTCAACTTTATTGCCTAATAGGTGCAAATGGATAGATTTTGGGGCAAGAGGTATAACTTTCACTGTGGATGTCAGATTAAGGTCATTTAAGTACTCTTTCGAAGAAGACTCTGAATTCTACAACTTTTATTAAAACTCCTAGAAGAGATTTTGCCATATAAAGGGTTAAAATTACACATTTCTGTAAGTGTCTAATGTATGTCTACCCAGCGGACATAATGTCCCTCTAAACAGACTTAAGCAGATCTGGAAAGCTAGAAAATCCAAGAAGGTCCACCCAGTAGACATAAATTCCACCTAACAGATATTTACTAGCCATTTGGATTGAAATTCACTCTGAAAGACAACATATGCCTGACCAATGGACCTAAGGTCTGCCCAACGGACATAGATGGCAATTTTGTGATATTTCTTCCCCAGTTTAACTTAAATCGAGTTTTTTAGTCCCAAGGAACTAGAAATACTTATTTTTAAGGCCTATAAAAGGGGAGCCACCTATCTTAACCTAGGGAAGAGAATTTAAGGAGGCCAAGAAGAAGATCAAGAAGGATTCATTCAAGCATTTGAAGCAATTTTATTTTGTTTCTTTCAATCTTCTCTCTACTCTTTCTTGGATGTTGATTATCTTTATTTGTATGGATTCTTTTATCATGTTCTTGAATTAAATCCCAATTAGGGTTAGGGATGTAGCTTAATTTGGGGGATTGATTTATATTTTATGGATTGGTTGGTTTTGAATGAAAGTTTTTTGGTTATATTTATCTTTCTTGAACTTAGTTGTTGTTTCTATGCCTGATCATTATAGATGCAATCCTATAATTTATATGATGAACTGAGAGGTGAAGTATAATTTGTGCACTAGGAAGATAAACACATTAGATTTTGAGATAGAGATATGCTGAACAATCTCTTAAATTAGTGAAATTTAAAGCCCTAAGTCTAAATCACAAGATTTCCCTTGCTTGTTTAATTATAGTCTTTACAATTTATTGTCTGCTCTAATCCAATCATCTTTTAAGTTTCTTGTTATTTTAGTTCATGTAATTAGGATTACTTAAATAGTTAATAGCTTAGTCCTTATGGGAGAAGACCTTAGAATACTTGATTTGTAAGTACTAGGAATGATTCTGTGCGCTTGCAAATTTTGTCAACCAACAAATATTGTTATTGATTTATTTTGATTCATTTAATTTAAAGACTTTGTGAAAATAATGCACCCTACAATTTTTCAATTGGTATCAGAGCTGGTCACTAAATCAAAACTTGGTAAATCAAATAGGTGAAGATCCTTATTTCGAAATTATGGCTATAAGAGAAAGGGCATTAATCATTAGGCTATCGTTATTAGATGGTTTAAATTATCATACATGGAAATAACAGATTAGAGTATTTGTTCAGGCACAAAGCACAAAAGCGTGGAACTCAATTTTAAATGGCTGGACATATCCAGTGGCGATTGATGAAAAGGGAGAAACAGTGCTTAAAGATGCATCTGAGTGGACAAAGGCTGAAGAAGAGAGAGCATTTAGAACTTCTCAAGCCCTGCACATCATCTTCATTTTGATGAAGGTCGCTTTGCTATAATATCAGCTAGTGAATCAATGAAAGAAGCATGGGACACTTTGCAGACTATACATGAAGGATGGAAATTTGTGATAGCCTCAAAACTTTAGATATTGGTTGTGATATTTGAAGAGCTAAAGATGGATAGGAGTGAAACCGTTGGAGAATTCCATAAGAGATTGCATAATATAGCAAACCAAGCACATCAACTCGGGAAGAAGTACTCTAACTTGAAACTGGTTAAGAAGACATTGAGATCATTGCCTCCGAGGTTCACACAAAAAATTGCAGCCATCGAAGAAGCCCATGATATCACTGAATTGTCTTTGGATAAGATAATTGGGATTCTTACCAACTTTGAGATGAATTTATTGAGGGATAATTAATAGAAGAGAAAAGGATTGGCATTGCAAGCTAAGGTTGGTAAAGCCATGAATGATTTCAAAGATGAATTTGATAAGAATGAGGATATAGAGTTATTGATAAGAAATTTCATTAAGGGTGAAAGAAGAATGAAGAAAATTCAATGTTATGAGTGTTAAGGCTTCAGACATGCGCAAGTGGAATGTGCTAACACCTTAAAGAAGAGAAAAAGGAAGTCTTATATAAGCACTTGGAGTGAGAAAGAATCCAGAAGTGAGTATGGTAGTGAAGAAGAAGTTGTGAGTAGTGATGTGTTAGTTGCTTTATATAGCAAAAGTTCAGTTACTTGCTTTACATAAACCAAAAAGCAAATAACTGATGATTAAAATGTGAGTAAATTAGAAAATTTTGGGAAAAATGCCAACAAATCTACTTGAAGCTCAATCTCAGATTATGATAATGATGACAGTACTTTAGATGATAAAAAGGAAGGTATTTATGAAATCGATGAGTTCATGTAACATAAATGGGTCCAAACCTATAAGAAAAATGAGAAGTTGAAGGAGGAAAACTCTACTATGAAGAAAACCATTCAAGATCTTGAGAAGAAGTTGTTATTTACAATAGATGAGCTTAATGAAACAAAGTTGAAGATGGTCAGCACGGAAATGGAAATAAGAATGTTAAATGGAGGTATCGAAAAGATAGAAAAGTTATTGGAAATTAGTAAGACTAAAGGAGACCTTAAAGGCATTGGCTAAAGAAGTGAATGTTCTAAGTCAAATGATGAGAAAATTGGTGCAAACAGCTCTGTCCAAGAAGAAATCTCAAAGAAAAATTGGAGGTTCATACCTTTATGTCACTTTTGTGGAGTAATTGAACCCATAAGACCGACATGTTACAAGTTGCTACAAATCATGTTTCAAAGTGATCAAAACTGAAAATCTAGATACTCTCCATTAAATTTCCAGCAACAACCATTATTACCGAAGCACTCTTGGCTTACAAAGGGTTATGCACAAGCACAAACATGTAAAGAAGGAGAAATAAGAAATTGTACAGATTCACAGTTAGTTACTACTTTTGAAGATACTATTCAGATTGAGAATAAGTCGGTTACTTCAAATGAAGAAATCAACCAAACAGTTGATGAATAAGATAATATGACGAGGAATAATCCCAGTTTTGATTTTCTTCAAAGGGCATAGGGGTTGTGTGCTTTACATTTTTGAAGTATAGTTTGATGTTATTTATTAAAATAAGAAATAAAAAACAAAAAAAGAGGTCGAAAGAGTTATCGTTTAGGCTTTCTGAGATATTATTTATGGGTTTTCTAAAGTTCAGTTGATTGATGAGTATATGAGGCTATGCTTGATGATGGGGTTTATGAATTTAATCAGTCTTATTAAGATGGAATTAAAGTGCTTCCTATGTTTCTTTATTAGCTAAGATTGATCACATTAAAGGATTTTTTTTTTGACATCATTTTGTCTCGAGGGGGAGATGCCAGATTGTTTTTGGTAAATGTTCCATTCAGGGGGAGATTTTAAGGTATCTTTGTGACTATTAGTCTTGCTTTTTGGTATCTTTTTGTCTCAAGGGGGAGAAATTGGGATAATCAGATAATTGTTCATTATTATTTCTTTGGATGTTTCTTGAACTTAAAGAAATTTGGATGTTCTTTGGATCTTGATGCTGGAATAAGGGGGAGCTCTTTCCTCATATGGATTATATGTCCAATTATTTTTTTAAGGAGAGTTTCATATTTATGACAAACAATGCCAAAAAGGCGGAGATTGTTAAGATATTTGGTATATATCTTATTATTTGGTTTTAACATTTTTTGATAATTGGACATCTAAGATAATGTTGTGAGTTTAAAATTCAAATCAATGTGAGATTGGATTTCTATATGATCTAAAAGTTGTATTTTAAATATCTACAATCTGGGACAAACGTATGGACTTAAAATTCTATCTAGTTGAGATCTCTTGCATATGACGTAAGTGAGGTTTATAGTCATGGTTGCTCTCTAGTCAAATGTGCGTGGATTGATTGTGTAAGTGAGAGATCTGTGTGTTGTCCACTATTAGGTATGGATTTCTTGTTGGCTGCTCTATAGTTGTATTGACAATCGTAAATTGTTTGTCATTGGTTGTTAATTAGATGGAAGAGCTGCTAGGCCAACTTCACGTGAATGCTTATTCCATCTTGGTGTTGTAGTTTTTATTAATTAATTATGTGAAGAATCCTTGGTGTAGTGGGGGTGATTTTGTCAGAGTCTTGGCATTGGTTTATTGATGGTGGTATGGATATTAGAAGATAGCTAGAGTGGTTATTACATGAAGCATTCCAAGTTTGAGTTTTATTTCATGCGTGACTATATTTTTTAGAATACACGTGTGATGTTTTCTAGGATGTTAACGATGAATGGTACTGTCTTTATTCTGATTATTTATTATTTTAAGGGAGGCTTGCATGGGACTTGGTCTTCATCTTGGTGCGGGTTGATCTATAATGAATGAGCAGATTATATTGTTGGGTGTGCAGAAAATTAGGAGATAACTGTAAGTGTGTAATGGTGTGCGTGAGTCATCATTTTGAAAGGTGCAGAAGGAAAGTGTTAGTGAACTGTAGGTTTTGTGATGGTTGTTGCATGATTTCTTCCTTGCCTTGTTTCGATTTGATTTTTGTCTTGTCTGGGTTTGTCGCAGGTGAATGATAATTGTTAACTGATTTCTTTGTGGCTACAACAACTTGTAGTAGGTTATTTGCGTAGGCTGTCATACTTGGCATTTTCATCCTATAGTTGTGAATTAATATCGGTATTTACATAGATCAGCCCATAATTTATGGTGACAACTTTGAGACCTATTCTGGTGGAACTCTATATGGTAGTTGTTTTTCTATTATTTCTCAAATATTCTTATTTATTTTGAAAATTTTGACCACTTGAGTTATTTATTTAGTGTTCTTTCATTAAAAGATTGTTGAGAAAAATCCTCTATTGAGGTTAACATGAGTCGATCGTGTTATTGGGTGTGAAATTCTTTCACGGATTGTGATGATGAGGGATAGTGTCAAGGGTTGAGTAGTGATAACTTAGTAAAACCTTGTATAAAACTATTGTCATTAGTGAAAGAATTAAGCCAGGTGAAGGCCTTGCATACGTAGGCAAAGTGTGCCGAACTACGTTAATAAATATCAGTGTTGATTTATTTTTATTCATTTAATTTTTCTAATTTTTAATTATGCTAGAAATGACTGCGCTAAATCGAAGAGTTTACAAAACTAATACACCCTATGGTTTTTAATAATTGAATTATGTTAACTTATTTTCATCAGTTAAAACCACCTAATTTTACTGTTTATTTTTGTAAAAGAGATAAATTCACTGTTCCTTGTGGAGATGATCCTTACTCACTCTATACTCATATTTAATGAATTAAGGTGATTTATTTTTGTTTGTTTGACACCCACCAAAATTTGGTGTCATTGCAGGGACTAGGGTCAACTGTTTTATTTCTTTTAGGTTTGCTTTTTATATATTTCCTTATTTCTGGTTTATGCCTCATTCTTTTTGTACAGGAGAACTAATTTTTGATCTAAAGGTTGAGAAGATAGCTCATAGATTAAGAAAGGAAACTCAATAATGAGCCACCCAAACATCATCGTCATCTCCTAGTTTGAATTCAGAAATTGATTTAACTGACTATCTTAGTGATTCTGACAGTGAATTTGAAGAACCATTGGTTGAAGAAGAAAGTAAGATGGCAGCAAATCAACCAACATTGATAGATTTAGCAACTCCTAATATGAACCAACAATTGTTGTGTATCACGTTCCCTACTATTGAAGGTACTTTGAATTAAAATTTGGTTTAATTCATTTACTCCCTTCCTTCCATGGTCTTGCAAATGAAGATCTATATAAACACTTGAAGGAGTTTTATATAGTTTACTCGATCATAAAATCCCAGAATATTATAGACGATCAAATCAAGACACGAACTTTTCCATTCTCATTAGCTGACAAGGCCAAACATTGGTTATACTACTTGCAGTCTGGGTCGATCACTAGTAGGATCAAAATGAAAAAACATTTTTTGGGAAAAATTTTCCCAGTCTCTAGAGCTGCTAATATACGAAAAGACATATATGGCATAGTATAATGGAGAAAACTTGTACGAATATTGGGAGAGGTTCAAATAGTTGTGAGTTAGTTGCCCACAATATGAAATTCCTAACAGCTCCTCATCTAATATTTTTATGAAGGACTTTCCATTCATGACAGAAACATGATAGAAACTGTAAGTGGAGGAGCACTGGTGAACAAAAATCCCGATGAGGCACGCACTTTGATATCAAGCATGATTGCTAATGCAAAACAAATTGGTACTTAACAAGAAAGTGTCCCACGGAAATTCAACGAGTTAAGTTTTGTTTCTAATGATCCAAGAATTAATGCTCTAACATCTCTCATTGAAAAGTTGGTTGTAGGATAGTTACAACGAGTGAAGGCATATGGAATTTGCTCTACTTCGGGCCATCCCATTAATATATGTCCTACTCTCCAAAAGGATTCCATTGAACAAGTTAATGCGGTTAGAGGATTTCCTAGACCACAAATAAGATATGGCCCATACTCTAACACATACAATCAAAGATGGAGGGATCATCCCAACTTCAATTATACAAATAGACCTCCAAGATTTTAGCAACCACCTCAAGCCTGATTATAGCATTAACTTGTTCAGTGGAATCCTCTTGGAGAATATGACATATATCAATGGGATGGCTTGAAGTAAAGCAAATTCCACATGCCTTCATTTGCTACAACTGTCCTAAAACTAACTTTTCAATGAGAGATGTTAGAGCATCAATTCTTGGATCATTAGAAACAACACTTACCTCGTTAACTTTCTATAGGACACTTTCTTATTAAGTGTCAAACTATTGTGCATTAACAGCCATATTTGATATCAGAGTACATGCCTCATAAGGAGTTTTGTTCACTAGTGCTCCTCTACTTGCAGTATCTATCATGTTTCTATCATTAATGGAAAGTCCTTAAAAAAATATTGGATAAAGAGCTATCAGGAATTTGATGTTGTGGGCAACTAGCAAACAACTGTTTGAAGCTCTCCCAATATTCGTACAAGTCCTCTCCATTGTACTGTTTAATGCCACATATGTCTTTTCGTATATTAGCATCTCTAAAGGCTGGGAAAATTTTTTCTAAAGACTGTCTTTTCATTTCGTTCCAACTGGTGATGGACTCAAAGGTCAAGTAGTATAACTAATCTTTTACCTTGTCAGCTAATGAGAATGGAAAAGCTTGCATCTTAATTTGATCATTTGTAATATTCTGGGGTTTCGTGGTTGAGAAAACTACATGAAACTCTTTTAAGTGTTTATGTGGATCTTCACCTGCAAGACCACAGAAGGTACGGAGTAAATGAACTAAACCATATTTTAATTCAAAATTACCTTCGATGATAAGGAATGTGACGCATAGCGGTTGTTGGTTCACATCGAGAGTTGCTAAATCTCTCAATGTTGGTTGATTTGATGTCGTCTTACTTTCTTCTTCAATCGATGGTTCATCAAACTCATTGTCAGAATCACTAAGATAGTCAGTTAAATCAATTTCCAAATTCAAACTAAGAGCTGAAGATGATGCTTGGCTAGCTCGTTGTTGAGTTTATTTTCTTAATCTACAAGTTGTCTTCTCAAACTCTGGATCAAAAATCAGTTTCCCTATACTGGAAGAATGAGGCATAAACCAGAAACAAAGGAAAATATAAAAAATGAAAGAAAGAAATCAATTGACACTAGTTCCTGGAAACAATGCCAAATTTTAGTAGGTGTCAAACTAACAAAAATAAATCACCTTAATTCATTAAATATAAGTATAGAGTGAGTAGGGATCATCTCCACAGGTGACTTTAGGAATAATATAAAAAATGCAATTCGAATCTCATAATTATAATCACATTATAATTTCTAATTGCATAATAATTATTCCATAGATTTTATCTTTATGATAAATAATTAAATAATTAACAAATACACAAAGATAAAAATGCCTTCTATTGAATAATAATAATGTCATACAAATAAATTTACAGCCAAAATTAAATTGGCTACAAGGGCATAAACCAATAATCTCCCACTTGCACTAAAGCCAATCGTCAATGTATCAAATACGATAGCCATCCATATGTCTATTATGTCTCTTTTGAGATAAAGGCTTAGTGAGAGCATCTGCAAGATTCTCTTCAGTGTGAACTCGCTCTATAACGATGTCCTTTCATTCCACTATCTCCTGAATCAAGTGAAACTTTCTGAGTACATTCTTGGATCACTGATGAGACCTCGATTCCTTTGCTTGTGTAATAGCGCCATTGTTGTCACAGTACAATACTATTAGATCAACAATGCTAAAAACCACTCCAAGTTCATTGATGAACTTCTTGATCCAAACTACTTTCTTCGCTGCCTCAGAAACTGTAATATACTCAGCTTTAGTTGTTAAATCTAAGATAGTTGATTTTTTGGAACTCTTCTAACTAACTGCACCACCATAAAGAGTAAAAACGTACCCTGACTGTGATCTACTATCATTTTGATCAGATTAAAATTTGGCATCTGAATAACCCTGAACTCCCAGCTCAATTCCTCTATAGACCAAAAAATTATCTTTAGTCCTTATTAAGTACTTTAAGATGTTTTTCATAGCTGTCTAGTGACTTTCACTAGGATTATCTTGATATCTGCTTGTTATGCCTAAAGTAGAAACAATATTGGGTCTCGTACATAGCATCACATAGATGATTAATCCAATAGCCAAAGCATATGGAACACCATCCATTCTATTTCTTTCTTTTTATGTCTTAGGACATTTGCTCTTGGACAGATAAATCCTATACGATGTGGGTAAGAATCTCCTCTTGGAATTCTCCAAGCTAAATCTCTTTAACACTTTGTCTATGTACGTGGATTGGGATAAACCAAGCAATCTTTTTGATCAATCTGTATAGATCTTTATACTTAATATATAAGCTGCTTCACCCATATCCTTCATGGAAAATTTCTTGGATAAATATATCTTAACAAACTGGAGCTTTGAAATGTCATTTCCAATAAGCAATATGTCATCCATTTAAAGCACTAAGAAAATAATTGCACTTCCACTTACCTTATTGTAATCACAAGGTTCATCCAAATTTTTGATAAAATCAAACTCTTTTATTGTTTCATCAAAATGGATGTTCCAACTCTGTGACGTTTGTTTTTTTTCCATAAATGGACCTTTACAACTTGCATACTTGGTCAGGAAATTCTTTGGATTCAAAACCTTCAAGTTGTGTCATATACACATACCCTTGCAAATTCCCATTGAGAAATGTTTCTTTAACATCCATTTTTCAAATTTCATAATCAAGGTATGCAGCTATAGCCAATAAAATCCTGATGGACTTAAACATTGCTACTAGCGAAAAAGTTTCATTAAAATCAACTCCTTGTTTTTGTCTGTAACCTTTTGCCACTAGCCTTACTTTTTACGTATGTACAATTCCATCTATGTCAGTTTTTCTCTTAAAAACCCATTTGCACCCAATAGGTACTATACCTTCAGGTGCATCCACCAAAGTTCATACTTGGTTAGTGTACATGGATTCTATTTCAGATTTCATGGCTTCTTGCCATTTTAAAGAATCGATGTTTGATATTGCTTCCTTAAAGTTAGTAGATTCGTCATTCATAAGTGAAGCATTATCATTTCCTTTTTCAATATGTAGATCTAATCTAACAGGAGGATAACGTATCCTTCTAAAGCGTCGCAGACTATGTGTTTCTTAAACCATTGGTTGTACATCTAATGTATCAACTTGTGGTTTTTGTTCCACTTAAATGTGTGTTTGTGGTTCTAGAAACTCTCTAAGTTCCACATCACTCCCATTACTTTCTTTGAGAATAAATTCTCTTTCTAAGAATATAACATGTTTTAAGACAAACACCTTTTTCTCAAGAGGATGATAAAATTAATATCCAAAACTTTCTTTTGGATGCCCCATATATTTATCTGTTTTAGCTTCAAGCTTATCAGACATTACATGCTTCACATAACATCACATCCCCAAATCTTCAAGTGTGATAACCTTGGTCTTTTACCAGTCCATATCTCATATAAAGTCTTGTAAACCGATTTGTACGAAACATTGTTTAATAGGTAAGCAGTAGTTTTAAGAGCATATCCTTAAAATGAAACTGCAAGAATTGCATGACTCATCATGGAATGTACAATATCTAATAAACTACAGTTGGTTCTTTCAAAAATGCCATTATGTTTTAGAGTTCTGAGCATAGTCCATTGTGAAAGAATCCCATTCTTTTTTGAGTAACCAAGAAACTTATGGTCCAAGTACTTGCTACCTCGATCAGATCTAAGTGTCTTAATACTCTTACTTATTTGTTTCGCTACTTCAAGTTTAAATTCTTTGAATTTTTCAAATGCTTCAGACTTATATTTCACTGAATAACTATAGCAATATCTAGAATGGTCATCTGTAAATGTTATAAAATAAGATAATCTACCTTTAGCTTGAGTAGACATAGGGCCATATACATTTGAATGTATGTAACATCCCCTCACCAATGGGAAAGGTAAAATAGTCATTTGGAATAGGTTATAAGTGCTTAAAATGTTTTGATATGTTTATGCATACAATAGTGAATTTTACACATGTAAATGAATGTAAATGCATTCATGACATTTCTCGGTATATATGTGAATTATGAAAAATATGATTTGTGTGTTTAAAAATTGTGTTGGAGAGGGTTATCGTGGTTTTCTAGTTTTTAGTGAATTTTAGAAATTTTTCGGGGTCAATTTTGGACTAGGAAAAATGCCAAGCGGCAGAATAAGGGTTTATCGGTAGTGGAAATGATTGTCCAATGGCACTGGAAATTTAGACATATGAATTTAGGAATTTTTATGTTGAGCCATTGGAAATTTGGAGTAGAAATTGGAAAGAACCTAAATAAGGGCTTTAGGGTGTGACATGTGGCAAGTGACACATGTCACTTG